>CAODLS011115664.1:0-11460 GCA_948243855.1 Flueggea neowawraea | reverse complement strand
ATCATTAGTGACAGTTTCATCATGTTGTGTGGACATAAGAACAGTGTGTACACGAATGGGAACCATAGCACCATTGTCGTTGCAGTACTCTACAGTAACTTGGGTTTTGCCGTCAGGTCTCAACCAAGGACAGGTACCGTTTTTGCGGACTTCAGTGAGACGGGCACCAAGCTTGGTTGCAAGAACATGGCTAAGAGGCATTAGTTCGGGAGTCTCATCACTGGCATAGCCAAACATGTGACCTTGGTCACCGTCACCAATCTCTTCAGGACGCTTAGTTAGATGGCCGTGGACGCCCTGAGCAATATCAGGGCTCTGCTGCTCAATGTAAACTAGGACCTTGCACTTGTCAGCATCAAGTCCCACATCTTCAGAAACAAATCCAATTGAACGGCAGGTATCTCGTACAACCTTTTCATAATCTACGTTGGCTTTTGTTGTGATTTCCCCAAAGACCATCACCAAGTTGGTCTTGGTGCAGGTCTCACAGGCAACCTTGCTTTCGGGATCTTGCTCAAGGCAAGCGTCCAGGATTGCATCTGATATCTGGTCACAGAGTTTGTCAGGATGGCCCTCATTCACGGATTCAGAGGTGAACAAGAAGGTGTCCATTATTTTACTGCAATGAAATACAAATACCATTAGCTATAATCCTTCACAAACACAAAGATATAGAATTCTTACGATTACTAAGTTAGAATTTAGCTATTTAATTATTTTCATCCAAGAACCATATTAAAAATTACAGCAGCCATCCATTTAACATCAGCATGTTCCACAAAGATTATTTAGCAGTAGTACAGTGAACAATGACCAGAAAATGAAACGATCTCTTGAATGCCAGAACAGAGTTCAACAAAGGTTTAGCACAAATCTAATACGAGAACCAAAAACATTGATATTCATTGAAGCCAAAGAGAAATAACGATATGAAACATATCCTTGCTCTCATTCAACACTCAAAGCACTAAAAACAACTGGAAGTTCAAACGGAATCAGCATACTACCCATTAAAATCCTAAACGCTTGAATCTAATACAACACATAAAGACGCCTACTTTTTGAATGAACCCAAATAAACAAAACTAAATACACAAGCTTTCATGGCTGCTATCATGTGTAAGTAGAAGAAAACACCAACTTGAATGAAAAAGAAAGCATTGAAATGTACCTGACGGTGAAAAACAAATCAAGAGAACCGAAATTTAGTTATGGGAAGGAAAAGATGAGTTCTTTCCGAAGCTAAGAAAGAAGTCTCGGCCACTCTTACGCTGACAACCTTGGCTCCGGTTTTATAGTCACGTTTGGTGTTGCTAATGACATGGCGACCGTCGGATTGGATGACGTGAGTAGGTGAGGGATAATGACATGGCAACAAGTCACCGGAACAGCCGGTGGCTTCCAATCTCGCTTCTATTTGCTTTTCCCTTTTCTTTTTTTTTTCAACCACCCGGATACGTAACCCAGTAAGATCTGACTAATTGAGAACCTGAGATCACTGGTAAAATTAAAAAAGTCTCACGTAAACTCATTTATATCCTCTTAATTTTTTCTCTTTTCTTTAATTAATTGGATTTTGCTCATATAATAATATTGTTTAATTATTATTATTATTATTATTATTATTTTAAAGGTAAAGGGGTGAATGAAATTCAAATCAATTATTTTACTCCTTACATCTACCAAGATTCAATTCAAACCTGAAACGTCCACCTATAAATATTAGGTGATTATCGTCAGATCCAGTTATGTGGGGCAACAATTTTGTTTAATTAGTTAATTAATTAATTATAAAACGTCAAAAACTTCCATCACTTATTTCACGTAATTTACCATATACATACCTAAGTGGCGGACGTAGAAGAAAATTCAAGTGATGTTCCGACGGAAAATAAAGTGATATTTTATAGTTGGTAGAAACTATATGTTATATATAATATTGTAAATGTATATAATATATCTAAATAAACTATAAATAAATTATAAATAAACTAAATATATGTATTATATATTAAGAGACCACAGACTCGAGCGGGTCACGGGACCATGTCAGACCCCTTAGGTCTGCCCTTGCATGGCTTGTATTTTGATTCAATGATGAATTAGCTACAATTAGCTTTGACTTATTTTTACGCACCAAAAAGAATTAATTATATTGATATTTCTCAAGTTTCAAGCACTACTTAGACTACTGGCAATCTTGATTTTACCGCTTCTTGAAGTTTAATTTGATGATATTTGATTTGTTTCCATACAAGTATTGGCATTCATTAGGTTAGAAACAAATAATACTAATTTATTTAATAATTTTCAGGAATTAAGTGGTCTAAATATACCAAATTGAATAACAATTTTGTCAGATTTTGTGGAAGCACCACCATGCAGGTAAGAAAATTAGTGAATAGTGGGGAAGCATGCAATGCAAGGTTCTTGATCTGCATGCACGCCTTTCTGGTAATACTATAAGAATTCAAACAACTTCATGTCAATACCAAATTTAATATCATAGATTTTCTTTTTTTAATCCAAAGTTGGAATGGAACATACAAGTGGCAGTCAATTTGGGTTGGTGGGTTGGTTGGTGCTTCAGGTAGGGGTGGCCACGGTTCACGAACTGGCGGTGCAGGTTTATGAACCGGCGGTTCCAATTCAACAAAAGCTTGAATTTGAATCAGACCGTGGCTCTCCAGTTTGAAACGGTTTCAGTCCGGTTCTGGGTTTGACAGAGTTTGACCGGTTAAACTGCCGGTTCCAATTATGTCCATTTTTTAATTAATTTTTATCTCGTTTTTTCGTTCTTTTTTCCACTTTGATAAAAATATTATTTCTTAAACATTAATTACATTTCTTTTTAATATGGAGTAGCATATTAATTAGATTTCTAAATATTAATTACATTTATAAATATTTTCTAAATATTATTTTTTATCTTATTTGACCGGTTAAAACGCCAATTTTAACCATTGGAACCACCGGTTTCAAACCGACGGTTCGGAACCATTTGGAACTGGCGGTTCCACTGGTTTTTGTACTCCTGAACCGGAATCAGCCTATTAACTATTGATTTTTACTGTACGGTTCACGGTTCCGATTCCGATCCATTTTCAACGGATTTGACCGGTTCGATTCGTCGGTTTCAAGTTGGTTTGGCCATGTCTAGCTTCAGGTATGGGAGTTGGTGAACTCAATAAGATGGGGACGTTATATTGATGCTTACCAAGCAAAGGAAAAAGAAAACCATCAAATTTGCTATCTGATTTCACAACATTAATTAGGAAAATAAAAATCAAAACCGTGTCCAAATGCAAGAACGTGTCTTTTTAATCAATTTTAATTTTTATTAAAACTTTAACCATCGAGTTTTTTTCAATGATGAAATAACATCGTTTTTATTTGCTTCTATTAAAAAATTAAATTTATTACCTAATTAATTCTAATACAATGAGATATAAGCTTATTGGGTGGTAAAGATGATTTTAACACAAACATTCATGTATGAATTATCCAAGTTCCTTCCTAAGAGTTCTCTATTAAATTAATGTCAGACAAGTACTCTTGAAATTGAATATCCCATATTTCATGCATGGTTGTTCAATATTTTGAACTTAACTCTTCTAAAAGTTTGATAGTCAAATAATTCCAACCTTTTAAGATTCAAATCAAGGGAGGAGTATGAAATTGACACATAATTTGCACGTTTTATCATGTTCCCATAGGTAGTAGTTTAAATAGAGAAGCAACTAGAAAGGAGTGAATGATTTAGGTATAAAAGAAAGACCCCAATTTTGTTTTTATATTGTAAGTTGAGTGAAACCGTATTGTTGAGGAGGTATTGGAGTCGTCGTCATCAAGACATTAAGATGACGAAAAAAATGATTGCATGAAGTTGGTAGCTGTAATAGTACTGAGTTCCGCACAATTATATACTTCAACTAATGGAATCAAGAAGTCAGGACACAAGTGACTTATTAAGGAGTTTTCTGGGTTTAAACAAAATTAGGAGTTCGAACCTTAATCATATATGCAGCTATTTAAAACTTGAGATTAGAATTTACATCCAATAATAGACCTTTTATGTCCAACAATAGACCTACTCAACTTCAATGAGGATTAATTTAGATGTGGTAGCAGCTTAAAAATACCGTACACATACACCTCGTGGTCTGAAAAAAAAAAAAGATAAAGAAAAACATATGCGGTGAGATCTTCAGTCTGACGCTCTCCCAACTGAGGTATCCCCGCTAATTGATTTACCAAGTCTTGCGTTATTATTATAACATAAATATATTCTGCCATGTCATCATCTACCACATTGTTTGTCATTCTTGTGATACTACGTACAGGATGCACTCATAATTAATTTTATAATATTTCTAGTCAAACAAAGTTTCTGAAAAATTCAGATGATGTTAACGTAAGACCACCACAAAGTCAAATAGATCACAAACAAAAGGTCATCCCAAGCTGAAACAAACTTATCTACTTTGTCATTTCCACGAAGCTCTATACATCATCACTTCTTTGTGGTGTCTCTGGGTCATTGCCACAAGTTTCTGCCCTCCCCCATTTCGCCATACTCCTCGAACTGGTAATCCTACCGACTTGTCTTCCTTGCTTTCATTAACTCTATCAGCATTCTCATCACAACCCCTGTCCTAATTTTCTGAAGTTTCACCAAGACAGTTTCTTGGAAGCTTTGATGCATTTTCCGCGGTTTGTTCCCTTCTCCGCCCCCTGCGTTCTTCTTCATCCCTCCACCACCTGAAGGATCAATCTTTCCTCCTCCTGGCTCCGTCAATGAATTTGGGGTAGCATGTTCATCAACCACAATCTTTGACTTACCTTTTGCAGAATGATACCCGTTCTTCGATGAGTTCGCATCTCGCACACCATTAAGGCGTTCTGCTGGCGGGTTTCTTGTGCTGCAAATTCCATCATCTTCACTTTTTTTTCCTTTCTTTGAACTTTTCTTGCTTTCGGACTGTTCACTTTGAATGGTTGAATTCATCCCATTGGAACCAATCCTCATATTTGAATTATAGATCTCAATCAGCTCTTTTTGTTTTTGGGCATCAGGATAAGCCGAACTGATAGACATAAGCAAGATATTCCGCTGTACCGATTAAATTCTGGCGATACTCGCTGGATATTATTTTGAAGGAAGAAAACTTACCCTCATCAAATTCTAATGCAACACGGATTTTTTTCACCAGGGCCTTGTTAGCTTGCTGAACATTTTCAACTTTCAGTCGAGGCTGACTGCTTGATGGCTCTCCGTTTACTTGAGCAGGAGAACTGGAAGGGAAATTCAAACTGCATTTATCAAAAGCTCCTCTGTCACGGAAGGTAGAAGCAATAGCTGAATGGTTAGTGTTGCCAGTACTACTTGAAGTCCTTGAAGAACTAGCAGAATTTGATGATACAAGACAAGATGATGATGACGTCCCGGCTTCTGATATAGAACTTGACTGTTTAAAATTACCACCTGATGAGTTAGAATGCTGAATTGTTGCTAGTGATGCCAGAGAGGAATTATGAATATTTAAGCAGGCGAGCAGCCATCTTTCTGGATTTTATTTGACTATTTCTTGGAACCGAAGGAAGAGGGGGAAAGGATGAATCTTCCAGCAATGCAGTTGTGGAGCAACTTCCTACAACATGATGGTTTCTGGATGATGGCTCAGGATCTCTAATGGTTAGTGGCTCAAAAGGGTTAACAATCAATTCAATGTCGGTTATGTCCCTGTGACCAGAAACCGTTCGGTTGTTCAGTGATGTATCACGAAACGCTCCAGTATTGGCTATTTCAATATGGCCTTCAATAACCATGGGTTGATTGTCAAATGAGTGAAGATGATTAACACGACCTCTACCATGACGATCTTGTTCATCACCTCGCCGGTATTGGAAGCTTACTGGCATCTAGATGTAGAAACATAAATTATAAGTAACCATCGCAAACCCATTTTGACAAATGAAAATAGATAAATGAGGATGAATATCAAAGATAAGAAAATGCAAGAGCATTCTAAGTACAGTACTAAGCTCATAAGAAGTACAAAGAAACTTGAGACTGTATCTGGTAGGAATAGCCCACAAACTCCTGAAGTGCAGCATTACGGTTAGACCGAGACACGCGCCCTCCGTGTTCCATGGCATTGTGCCTCTATGGATAAGGAAAGGCAAAAGCAAGAGAAATCGTCAAAACTCGTACAGAGACATACATAATGATATATATAAAATAGGCTTTAGTTATGGAATTATTGAAATAATACAGTCTGTCAGGCATCACCTTCATCTCAGATTCACTTGCAAAGACAATGAACTTCTTTGCAAGGCAGTTTTCATATTCACATAAGAAATGTTGATGACGAAAATGCATCTGAGGCACAAGATTTTCCATTTTAATGGAAAGAAACAATAAGATTAGAATGGAAAGCAGGTTCTTAACAAGAGTCAAAAGCAAAAGTAACCTCCAAGTCATCATAATTCCTATAATACTTGTATTTTCCTGGATTTTGCCTGCATTCAACAACATAAATTAGATGCATGAACATTAACCATTACATTGAAGAAAAGAATAACAAACTCTCCAAAAAGATGGAGTAAATAGTGAAACCTTCGGCATATATGGCAGGTAAAATGGTCAGTGGACATACGCAAATAAAGCTCATTATCTCCATAAAATGGATCACGGCAAAATTCACACATAGGATGTCCCATAAATCTCCCTCTTTTACTTTCACTGCCATCAACTTCTGAATCACCGGTCGTCATATGCTGACTTAGTTGCGCTCTATTGTATAACTTTTGTTCACTTATAAACACCTAATTAATCAGATTTCAGCTAATATAAGACAGAGCATCCAATTCAAAAATGAAAAACTTTCAAGAACAAACATACATATAAGCAATTAAAAGCAAATATCTAAATCTCACCTTCCTACTTCCCAAACAGAGGCTGCACATAAACAACTTATGCCGATGAAACAAATGACCCTTCAACAGCTCAATGCTATCGAATTCCACCGTGTTGCTCTTTCTCCCAGCTTTCTTGTGTCCCTCCCCCTTATCACAAACACTACATGACAGCCTGCACATAGCCTTCACCGTCTTGTAATGATCCAAGTCATCAAAGTAAGCGCCTGTCCCTTCATGATACCAATAATTCCCCACTTTCCCCTCTTTCGGATTCTCCGGAAAACTCCCAAAGTCACTGATCACAGTCGTGTATTCTCCCAATGCCTATGAACAAAAAAAACCATTTTTGTCTTTCACAAAAACCACTTAAAAGTTCAAATCTCTGACAACAATTTTCTAAATGCTATATATTAAAATAAGCAAGTAATTTAACCGGTTAACCAATTTAACTGCCGAAAACACTGATCACACTCGTACATTCTCCCACTGCCCATCAACAAAATACACCATTCTCGTTTCACAAAAAGCACTTATAAGTCCAAATTTTTAACAACAATTCTGTTAATGCAATTAAAATTTGTAAGTAATGTCAACAAATGACCAATTTAAGGGCCGAACCTTGGTGACAAAGACGGAATTGGAAACGGACTTGCAGATGCAACAAGTGGAGTCGGCGCAGACTGTAATTTTGTTAAAGATTGTCAGTTGAGACTGTAATTTTGTTTCTTGCCAGTTAATGCGAGTGATTGCGTCGTATTCTCCGCCACCAATTACGTCTCCGAATCAGAAGAGGAACGGTGGCGGTGGACTGGTGGCTGACGATAGTCGATAGTAATGGTATTTCAACTCATCGACTTCTCGAATAAGTTAAAGCAGTCGTTTACAGGATAATCTCTCAATGGCAGTACTACTATTAGACCGAACGTATGACAAGTCGGAGGCCTCATACGACGTGTAGTTGAAAAGGGAATAGCAAGCAAGCTGTATGTGGCATTAATTTAATCAGTCGTTTGAAATGGAGCATATATATTTAAGTGATTCTAATAGGTGGGAATGTTTTTAAAACTGTATTTATTTGCTAAATTTACTTTTATATTAATTATTTTCTTACTTTCGGACCCGATATTAATGTCCTAGGAATGTGTTGTTGATTTCGAACATGATTTATTTATGGAGCAGAGCAGGTAAGGGTTGGCAGCATGATGGGAAAAATGAAAATTATAGTCTACTCAAGCAAAGTCATTTTAGAAGAAATATGGGTTTAGTGGTGTTTGTTTTTAGCAGGTAGTATTACAAGTAATTGTGGGAGCAGTGCAGATTGCAAAGCTACAAGGTAGGAGGAATACGCATTATTGATTAGTGACTTTGTTAGAAATGGATTCATATCTCCACCATCTTAATTAGGTGCAAAGATTTCAGGTTGGGGACACAGAAACGTTAATTAGTAGAAGCCAAAATGAGCAAAAGATAGTAAAAATCATTAACAAAAGACAGAGATTAATAAGCCACACCAGTAATCCAAAACATAAACATAGTGCTCATAAATACTAAGGCTTCCATTCCAAAACAGAAATCACGAAAGACCCTTCGACCAAAACAAAAAAGACATGAAAGACCATGAACAACCACCACCACCAAGAAGCATTCTTCCCGAAAATCTAATCTAAAAACACCACAAGGGACTCATAGCACTTACACTACACTGACTTATTGGCACTACAAAGCTATAGAGACTTCAGTGGTGCAGCTGGGCAGACACTGTCTTTCACTAGTTAGTGTGTATTGTGATGAAGAGAAGTGCTTTGCATTGCCAACTCTCTTATAGTAGGCCAAGTTTCCGGTTCGGGAAAGTACAGTACGAAGATTTTTTTAAATTAGAACAGGATTGAATAGTAATATTCAAACAACAGAAAAATATTAAACATGGAAATTGGACAGAGAGTACTGAGAAGGCCTGGAAATGTATTAAATGTAATTTCTAAAAGGTTGGATGGGGCTCTGACCGGTGAGACTCAGAGAGCTATAGAAAGAAAGTTTGCAGTTATCTTGGACTGTATTAATGGTTATTGGTGTCTCAATTTATGAGGTCTGCGCCGACAAGTATCTGAGAAAATACTATAAATATTTATATAATGTAAGTTAATACCACACGGAGGTCCCGTAGCTCAGTTGGTTAGAGCGTTGGTCTTATGAGCCGAAGGTCGCGGGTTCGAGCCCCGCCGGGACCACTGTATTAGCTTTCTGTTTTTTTTTCCCCATTTTTTCCTTAACATGGTTGTGATTCTACAACAATATTATTAGCGTAGATTGTGGAGAAGTGAGTAGATCGATAGACAAATAGTTGCAAATGTTCATTTATATTGTACTGAGCATTCAGAAATAGGTATATGCGTATTCATACCATGGTTTTCTCAAATATTAACATTTTACCAAACATGGTATATGCATGTCCATACCATGATGGTACTAATTTCCATCTCTCTGTGGTTGCAGATCAGCGGAAGTCAGGAGTTAGAGCCCTCTACTGGCGAGCAATTAGCTTCTTGGCTTTTTGTTTTAGACAGATAGATAGATGGTGAAGTCATGGTGTTCTTATTTTATGCGTTTATTTCTACATGATTATTTTGTATCTTTAACTGCATCGATGTGCGTATCTTCACTGTTTAGTATGTGGATACATTTTTATTTTTAATAAATATAAAATACCGCACAATGCGTGGGTATAAAATCTAGTAATTCAGTACAGTTTTTGCCTTGCGTCCGAACTATTATCTCAGCAAACTTTGCTGCAAAACAACTCTTGGAATATGGATTCCCGATGACCAAAAGTACTTGTGAAACTATGCTTCACACATGATGCAGTCGATGGCTTCCTTGCAGATGCCAGTCATTGTTGCCTCAGGCCCGTACACCTGCAAAAGAACAAAAAAGATCAGCAGAATTCACCTTCTCTGGATATAGAGATGGGCGCAGCAAAGGACTTTCAGCTCCATACCTCAAGGGGCACTCCGAGTTCCTCTCCCAGAGCGCGCATCCTCGCCAAACCTGTTTGATAGTTTGGACCACCTCTCCGGACATAGATATGCATTCTTGCTGCTTTTAACTTGGCTTCCTACAAGGATGACAAAGGAAAGAGCATATAAATAGGCAATATCAGTATCACCACGTCAAACAGGAAATAGTCAGGCATGAGCAGAGAGATACCTTTTCTCTGAGGGCTCGTATGATTCCATTGAAAGTAGCAGCAACATCGGTGAAATTTGCAATTCCTCCACCAATAAGAAGAGCTCTCTTGTGACCATCAGGATCAGCAGTGGCATACTGCAATATTATTCAGACATAATTATCAGAGTCGGGTATCCAAGTTGGTAACACAAGTGAAGGGAAAAGATTAAAGTTGCTTTTACGTCAGTGACAACTCTAGCATATTGCAAGACTTCCTCCTCATTTGGTGCTCCACTATACTCTGCATAGTTGCCAAGCTCAGAAACATAACCCAAATCACCAACCTATTTCAAAAGGAAATGGATTGAGATTAAAATCCAGCATAGAACTGAAGAAGAATCATTGTTAGAATTCCAAAGATAGGATAAACAGCATTGGCATTTGGTAGATTTTTGGATAGGACATGAAACGCTCACAGTATCGGCATATATAACACTTGCACCACCTCCAGCTACCATTGTCCATATACGCCCTTTTGGGTTCAAAACAGTGAATTTCAAGGATGCACTTGTCTGCAAAACAAAGCCCAACCAATTCAGCGAAATTATGGACCCAAAAGGCAAGTTCCACCTCTATGAGGGAAAGCAGGTTCACAAAAGAAAAAATGTAAAATGATGTAACAAAAGGATAGTGATTTGTAAAATAAATAACAGTAATAGCACTACCTTCTCATCCAAAGAATCAACAAAACTTTCAGTAGGACTCAGAACTCTTCCAAAAGGAAGTGGAAACTCTATGTCACCCCACCTGAGACATAAAAACATTGGACGAAATGCACCACATAATGTAACATACGTAAACACCACTTATCTAGGTATCAACTACACATACTTCTTGAAGTTCTTGAAGGCTGCAGTATCATCCAACTCGCCTCTCATATCCAGTGGATATGGTTCACCATTCACCAGTGTAAATGGATTCATTTCTAGAAAACTGAAGTCCAGATCTGTAGAAAAAGGAAAAGCAGTTAACGTACTTCAAAGTCAGTAGTCTCAACTGAAAGAGACAACCTCAACAGGATATATTATCAATGAAAACTAGATTAGATATAAGTAACATCAGTCTCTGTCTTAAGGTTCTTTGCTTATCGTCAATCAAGTAAAGATATACTTCTCTTGTTTTATGAGAGAGATGAACAAATGTATACGTTCAGCTCAATAACGATAATGTTGAAATAAGTATAATCTATTTAAAGTCTTCATGCCACACAAAAATTACTTCTAACATGAGCCACGGAGTAAGCAGCCTTTTAGTCCTACTTACCTTGAAATACAGCAAAGACACCCATTATGAAGTCACCAATTTTTGCTCGAA
>CAODLS011115625.1:0-27115 GCA_948243855.1 Flueggea neowawraea | reverse complement strand
GCGTGCCACGTCAGGAATCCAGCTGCCACGTTGGATGGAAAAGGCTCCCAGCTGGATGAGCACGCAGTCTAGCTGGATTGGTTTCGTGGCGGTGTGTCAGGACAAGGAGGAGATCGCCAGGTTAGGACGGAGAGACGTGGTGATCTCGTACCGCGGCACCGCCACGAGTCTTGAGTGGTTGGAGAATCTACGTGCCACGTTGGCACCTCTACCTAATGCTGACTTGGACGATGAACCCATGGTGGAGAGTGGGTTTTTAAATCTTTACACTTCGGGAACAGCGGCGGGGCCCAGCTTGCAAGAAATGATAAAGGAAGAGATCACAAGACTTCTCGAGACTTATAGCGACGAACCGTTGAGCTTGACCATAACAGGACACAGCCTCGGCGCAGCTTTGGCGACGCTCACGGCTTACGACATTAAAACAACCTTCAAACACTCCCCACTCGTCACCGTAATGTCGTTCGGTGGGCCCCGGGTCGGGAACAAGAGCTTTCGGCAAAACCTGGAGAAGCAAGGCACAAAAGTGTTGCGAATTGTAAACTCGGACGACTTGATTACAAAAGTACCTGGGTTCGTCATCGATGACAGCGTGGCAGCCGACAGGAAGCAACACGTCAGGGTGCAGGGAGGGCTGCCAGGGTGGATACAGAAGCGCGTGTCGGACACGCAGTGGGTGTATGCAGAGGTGGGGAGGGAGCTGAGGCTGTGTAGTAAGGACTCGCCGTATATAAACAGCGTGGACGTTGCCACGTGTCATGACCTGAAGACTTACCTGCATTTGGTGGCGGGGTTCGTGAGTTCGTCTTGTCCGTTCAGAGCCACCGCCCGGAGAGTCCTCGGCCGCCACCTTTGATGAGCAAAAAGAAGTAAGCAAGTGGGTTCGGTTAGTTAGAGAATCCTTGTAATGAACAGCGTTAAAACATTAACATTGCAACAATATTGTCCGAACATTGTACTTGGCATTAACCCCAATTTCTATTTTTTACATAAAAAAGACAAGTGTTTTCCCGCAAAATGCGGATGGCTAGGAATTGCCTATCTATATACATTCACGCTAAAATTGTGCCAAATGTCAAGCTCATGTTTTTCCTATAAATTAACCATTTAATTTAAGCAAATAATAATATCGATACCAATTATCTCCAACCTTTTTCAAATGTTAATGCTTATCTTTTTAAAAATTGAATTATCTTGAAACTAGATTTAATCTATTTGTTTTATCTGTCATTAATTGATTCTAATTATCTAAACGAAACTTAAAATTAACCATTAATCCATATTTTATAATTTTTTTAAAAAAAATATATTTATCCATATTCCTCATTAATTAAATTAAGAATTTATTTTTGCCACATACAAATAAAAAATAATGAAATATCATTTTTATTTAAACAGAATACAAATCGATAGAGAAACCGGCAAATATTGATGGTGTTAATCTAGTTTTTGTAAAAAGCAATTCAATTTAAAAATGTAAAAGTGTTCCTTTTGCCTTATTGGGCATAAATCAAATAACGTGCCCAATGCCCATGATCGTCTATTTTTAAGACTACCAAGTTCAGTATTGTTGACATATTAAAAAACACAAACGTTATGAGTAATTTTTTATATTATTATAACATATTATATATTTTGTGCCTAGGAGCGGATCCATGTAGATGAGTAGAATTGACAATTTCTGATACGATAACTCGATCTGTGAGTACTCGACTATGACATGACACGAATTTAATTTTTATAATATTTATGTCGTATATAATAATGTGTGATATATAAATAACATGATATAATTACGATACGACTAATACGAATTAATAAGTGTGGATTGCATGGACCCCACTTTATTCGGCTAAACTTTCTTTTCACATGAAACGAAAATAATTATTTTTTGTCTTTTTTATTTGTTAAAGTCAAAACATAAAGGCTTAAATTATTAGAGGTTTGCAATTATAGCTCATTGATTCAGAAAAATAATTCCTTTCGCCTTCAAGACGTAAGATTTCATACTTTATATTTTCTTCAAAATTTTATATTTAACGTTAATTAAAAAAATTTAATTTTTCCTATTTAAAGCAATTTTTAATTCTGTCATTGTTATTTTGTCATCATTTTTTAAAGTTATTATACATTAAAATTTTATTTATATTATTTTTTAATTTTATATAATTATTATGTTATTTGAACCCGAGTTCGTTAAAATTCTAGAACCGCCATTGTTTGTGCTATATGTTAGTTTGATGGCTGTGCAATGTGGATAGTAAATTATAGGTTGCATGTATAAATTAGAAGATCATCCATACTAATAAGGGTATGAAATGAAGTACCAAGGTGGGGGCAGGACATGAAATGACAAAAGAACCCATAGCACCGACCATTATTACAAAGAAATGCCACTCACCGACGAGATGACTATGGCTCGAGAGGAGACCACAGCGAAGCGCCGTCCAGATAGAAGAATATAAGGTACGTTGGGTTTTTGTTGAGAAATGTAGTCCTTTTTTCATGAAACGAACTACTTTCTTTAGCTGCCATTTTCATTAATATGCTTCCTCTGGATGCTTCATTGCTGTTTCGTTACTCGTTCTTTGTTGACTATATATAATCTTCACAACGTACACCAACTTTGTGAGTCTTGAGTCATATATGAGCAGGTATTGTAGGTTACAACTCGTACATCTTCCCAAATTAATGCATTCACAAATCGGGCATGTATCATATGCATCAAGATGCTCAAATCTCTGATTTAGAAAGTAATTGATTCGTTCTTTGACCGAATTTCAAAACCTTACATTTTACTAACTTTAAGCCTTTAATCTTTATATGTTATCAAAAGATGATACTGTGTTGCCTGTTGGGTACTGATGGAAAAAAAAATCTCCTGTTGTAGGGAAGATAAAGATATATAATTAGTGAAAATCTACAAGCGAATATCTTAAATTTTGGATAAAAATATAGCATCAAATGCGTATATGTACTACTTTACGTATCTCAAAAGTAGAGGTATATTATACTTTTTATTAGACTAGTCACTGGATTGATACGATAACACAATTGTGATATGAAATAATCGACAAAGAGTTTATTTTTATTGTATTTATATCATATTCAATCATTTGTGATGTATACATAATGTGGTACAATTAACAAGAATTGCTAGTCATTTGCATCAGAAGTTTTTATAGTTTTTTTTGCGTTTTTTTGGGTGATTCAAACAAATAGGCAACAAAACAAAAACAATTTCTCAAATGCAACAACATGTGAAAACATAATAAAAATGGAAACACGGAATAAAATATTCAAAAATATAACAATTTGACCGCGTGTTGACCACGCGTCAAAAAGTTGATAACACTTTGACCACACTCTTTAACGAGTACAACTCGAGTACAAAATAATGTTAATAAAGGCTTTGTTGACAATTAAAGACCGAGTACATATGGAGAACAATTCAGTGCATACTGGTGTTAATGAAGATTATTTTTGACTAGTAAAGATAGAGTACATGTGGAGAACAACTCGAGTACAAATTAGTGTTAATGAAAGCTTTTTTTAGGAGTAAAATTGAGTATATGTGGTGAACTACACGAGTACAACTAGTATAATAACAAAAATGAAACTCTTTTGACCAATATAACCGAGTACATGTGGAGTACAACACGAGTACAAATACAATGAGAACTAATCAAGTTTTTTTTTAAAATTTTTTGTTTGTTATTTGGATGAGAGCAAAGCGATAAAAGATGAGTACAAAACAAGTACAAACCAAATTTAAATACTATTTTAGTGAACTTTGGTCCTTTTTGTTGTGTAATCTTGTTGCATTCAACTTTAAATTTCTTATTTTTTTCCAAATATTGGTCCTTTTTGTTAATGGTGCAACTAGGGCCCTGAAAACAAATTTCTAGATGCGTACAAATCAAATTTTTAAAAATTTCATGAACTTTGGTCCTTTTTGTTAGAGGTGCAGCTAAGGTTTTGAAACCCTAGTCGTCGTCCCTCTCTACCCGCCACTCTTTCTAAACCTCTCTATCTAGCTCTCACTCTCATAGCTCATCTCTACCTAGATCTCTCACTCTCTCTCTATCTCGATCGTTCTCGCGTCACTGTTTCTCTCCAGATCAGGTAGAATCGCATTACGTTCGTTCAAGTTCGTTGATGAAGAAGAGAGCCGAGGAAGGGGAAGACAGAGGAGGGCGATGGAAGTAGATTTGAGAGAAAAGAGAGAGAAAGGAAAGTTAGAGACGTGAAGGAAGAAAAGAAGGGAGAAGAGAGAAGGAAGAGAGGGAGGTGGAGGAGGAAACGGAGGAAGAGAAGAAGATGGTGGCGGAGACGATCCAGTGGAAGAGTCAGGGAGTAGAAAGAGAAAGAGGTGTAGAAGGGAGAGAGTGGAGAAGAGAGAGGGAGGAGAGAAAGAAAAAAACTGGAAAAAAGAAGAATATAAATCGTGTGGTATTAGGGAAATGAAAAATAATATTATTGTGTATTAGAAAACATAATTGCTTAGTTTGTATTTATGAATTCAAAATAAGAAAAAATAATATGGGGTGGTTTAATTTCCTTTTTTTTCAATAAAACGAACACCCCACTAATAAATTGATCCATCTAGGTTAATAATATTTTGATAATATTACAAATCTAAAAAAAATGCAACTTTTTTTTTTCGTTGTAGCGTTTATCTAATCTATTAGTTTGCAATCTAGTAACCATCAATTACTTAATTACTATCAAAAAAAGACCTCATTATTTTAATTATTTAAGACATACTTAAATCTAAATGTTTGAGAACTTAATTAATATTTAGTCAACATGATTGAAACTCTAATCGAGTATAAAGAGACTTATAAATTGCCACCGTCCACGAAAATGGGGGAGGATTTTTATAGTGATGATAGAGAGGGAGTAGGATCGAGGTGATGTGATATTTTGTGAGGGATGAAAGTTGCGATCAGCTTGTACGGTGCTCCCCACTCCACACAAAACCCGCAACAACTCAACTTGCTAAGAAGGAGAGAAAACAAATGTGGCATTCGACTTCAAAAAGATGGATACATTTGATAGCTACTACTCCTGGTGCTCTTTTCTTTGTTTATTTTTTTTCCCCAACTATTATATCCCATTTCAGCTTACCCCACGTTATTTTAATTCCAGAAATCAGAAGCTGTCAACATCCACAAGTTTCCGTACTTATATTTTATGTAAGTAGTAAGTTTTGATTTTCTGAAAAGACTTTATGACTCTAAAAAATCCAACATTTATAATTAACATCAAATTTACTGTTTAGTTGCGATATACCCAATTTTACCAAAAACCATCAATTATGATTTTCGTTTGTTTTCGGTCACCAATGATTCATAAGTTGTAAAGCGTCTTACGTTAACTAGATTGAGATGGTCCTTAAGTTTTTAGTTAAAAAGTAATTATTCCCCTAAGATGTTTGTTAGTGGTGAATTAACCTCAAATTTAAAATGATATCACACTCACCCTTAATGCAATGATTCCATGAGTAGCCTCATGCTCGTCAGATGTCCAGCCTTGATCGAACCGAGGGGTGAATTAAAAATCTCACATTACCTAGATTGAAATAATCCCTTGATTATAATGAATAAAAAAGATAATAATTAAAATTTTTACGAAATTTGAATGGTGACGATTGACAAACTTCATTCTAAAATATTAAGTCTATTCTATTGTGAAACTGCGACACTTTTTCAATGCAAATAGCAATACCAATTCATATAATTTTTTTAAGAAAATTTAATTTGGGGGACATTCCATGAAAGATGAGATGGTTTAATGCTGAATAATTAACGATAATGAAACGATCAAACGCAAAGTTGGCATTGGAATAATTGTTGAAATAAACAATAAGAGGACCCATGTCGGTGATAATATTGTTCTAGGACTTAATAAGCACATAGAATATCTTATAGTATCAATTTTCGCATGAAACGAAATCCTCATTGGCTCATTGCGAGGCCATGATTATGACTTCGTTTTTTGTTTATATATACAAGACTTTAAGCAACGAGCATGATTCATCCAATAATTAAAAAGTTTTAGAATGTTAGCATGCATATGTGTAACATTACAACAGCAACACCAACATCATACAAGCTTTTGGACTTATAGGAAGGATATACATGTGCATACGTAGTCCCAATTAAGTTGTTTGAAGTAATATACGGTATCTCGCACGTTCTCCAAAATTATAACACTTTGTGATCACTTTTATGTTACATACTAATAACACATACTCCATTCATCTTTTTTACGTAGAGATTTTTTGATCACTTATCAAAAAAAAAAAAATTGATCAACCTCACACATAAAGGTATAACTATTTGTGAATAACTATTTAACCACAAATCGCTTTAATCCCGATACATCGAACCTAGGATGCAAAGTTACGTTTATGGACTTGGGTACCTTCCATTAAACTATTCCACTTAAGGCTTTATAAAAATATTTAAACGAAAAAAAAAAAGAAAAAATGAACTTATCAATTCAAGATTTTATCAAAAGAAAGACTATCAACAAAGTGTGAGTTTCAGACAAACTTTACCTATCCTGAAAATGCCACCTCACGCACTCACCAACCTAGATAGGCTAGTCTCGTGAATACGTGGTATTCCTCATTTTCGACCTGACTAGGATGGCTCTAAAAAAAGGTAGACGAATTTAATAAAGAATAAGATATAATTTAAAAAATGAAAAGTAACCCATGTCTGTTAAAGAAGTATTAATATAATCAAGAGGGAAAAAACCCCTAAATATATAGTCCTGACATAAAGAAAAGAAAACTTATTGATCTTCTAATTCCGAAAATGTTTATGCCTTATGCCTAAATCCAAAAGTAAATACCTTCGAATTCTTTAATTTGTTACTATATACCATAGCACGCATCATATGAGAGGATTTCAACAAGTAGAACTGTACAATTATACAAGAAGGTTTGGCACTTTGATAAACATTAAAAATACAGGCGCATTTGTTAAATTTTCAATTTCATGTAAATATGATTACAGAAATTACTCGGTGTAAATTAATGAGCTCCACTTGGCACAGCCATTATAACTGGTCAACAAAAGAAAAATAAGATACTAACTCGTCGTATTCATAGGCTTCCTGCAAGAGAACAGTCAAACTACAGTAGAAACGGAAGACAAAAAGCAAAACGTAATAGGTCAAATTGCGGCCCCAAAAGAACTTGGCTAATAACAATTGAAATCACAAAATCTGTACCACCAAACTTGGACTTATTAAATAATCTTGGATGTTAATTGAACAAGTCAGAATCAAATCTAATAGTAGATAACTTAAATAGATGGTGATATTAAAAGACAAGGACTAAAAAAAAGGAATAAGCATATATTATAGCAGTAGTGAAGTCTACTTAACTATATGTAATCAGCATTTCTCTCTAACTATAACTATATAAATATTGCGATATGAAATACGCATAAATACAATTAGTACTGAAATCATTTTCAATATTAAAGCTCGAGAATTTAATTGTTAAAAATGAATTATATGCTCATAAAGATTTTATTCTAGATGCTCACTTTTGATCATCTCCAACCTAAGTGTCCTATTTTCTCTGTCTCTTTTCCCACATCCCTGCCCCTACCCGCAAAAGAAATATCTGTTATGTTAAATATTCAAGAAGAGATTTCAAGCAAAATATCTATTGTCACCAACTTCAGGCACATGGAAATCTATCTAGTAGGTCTTGGTAACAACAAACTACAAATCTACAACTCAACATAGTACTAATAACTGTCTCAGAATAGTTAAATCATTTAATTGAATGAACAAATTAAACATAGAAAGAGAAAAAAAAAAGGGATGATCATGCGAGGAAAACATTGTACAGGCAACAGAATCAATTAATATACTAAATTAATTAAAACTCTATATGTGGTCGGTGATTTGAAGATAATTAATAAATGGAATCTACTTTTAATTTGGCCCAGAAACAATATCCTCAAGGATCGCTTTCTAGAACTGAAAGGACTTTGTCCTCTATATGGTCCTAATAAAATAGCAACATATGCAATTCAAATATATAGCTGTCACACACAATTTTTTGTATGTATATGTACAAGTACGTAAATCATTTCTTATGTTTTTAGAAAAATGACAACTTAATTAGAGGATGTGATTCATGTGATAACTTTTAATCAATCAATTGTCATTCTTCTATCAATTCCTCTGACCATCATGGTAAAGCCACAGAATCTTATACAGAATAAAATTTGTCTAAAATATTGGTCCAATTTTGTGACCGACCATATTTGTATGTGCATCAATCCGTTCATTATTATTCGATTTACTCATACACAAACTATTTTATCATTTTTTTTGAAATAAATAATCTCATACTTTATTACTCGATCATATCCAAATTAATAAACAGACCAATAAAATTAGGTGTATTCGTGTCCCATCATGTCAAGATATATAAACATAGAAACATATGTTCTAACAAAAACAAATACTCTATTGAACTCTCAATCAAAACACAAAGGAAATAGTCTATTGAATTAACGAGAATCGTGGTAAAATGAGATAGTTTCTTTCTTTTTCAATTAAAAATTTCGAGTTTAAGAGAGAGAATTTGTTAGTCGCAACAGTTTTATCCAACACGTATTGAAATTGGTTTGATAGTCACGAAGATATTTTAATGCACGTAATGAAATAACAAATACTCTGTTGATTCATTTAGCAACACTACAAATTGGTGGAAAGTAAAGTTGGACAAAAGGATTCATTTTGGAAAAATTTAATGGACCACCGACCGTGGTCCTTCATCCCCGGCCACAGGGAAAGGTCGAGCCATGCGTGTTTCCCTGAGTTTGCAACAGAGTTTCATATACATACTATGATGAAGACGTATATTCAGTTGGACCATAGTGACGATCAGAACATAAATATCCCAAAATGTCTGCATCTTACTCAAACTTTCCAACACGACACGTGCTCCAGATTTTCTATAAAGGACTATATTCCAATGACCATATTTAGTATTCTAGTACTATTTTCAAGTAATTTGTTTGTATATTCTAATTCTTGTTTAGTTGTCTGGAACCAGCTAAGCACGGTATGTACCTGAAATTAAAGTTTCTTCATATTTAGTATTTAAACTTAAAAATTTTGGTTAAAATAGAAGTTTGTACCAATTTACCACAACACTCGACTTGATGGTTCTAATTAATACATTTGAATCAAAATAGTGTAAGTGAAATGGTATAAGGAAGATATCTTATTAATGGGATCAAATCTTTTTCAATAATATTTGAGTCATGACATTAATGACTATCCAAATACACCCTAAGTCTTTCTTATTTCCCTGGTATTATTGAGGATATGATACATTATCATACGAAACATTGCTAGATACAAATCAATTGGGAATTGCTAGACAGTATTTGAGTGAAGGTATAGATAAAAATACTGGTGGTTGCTTTTTTTTTTCCTTTCCAAAAATAATGATACTCTTAATTAAGTACCATGTAACTGCTTCCAAATCAATTGACGAGTTTAAAAACGAATAATCAATTGACAAATGGACGAATAATCAATTGACAAATGAACATAAAGAATAATAACGTTATTAACTTGCAACAATTAGAATATCGTTCATCGTTTAGCTAAAGTATTTTGAGGTGTTTTTCATAGATAATAATAAGTGTTTCGACTATAATTTGAGTAAATTGTGGAGTTGGCAAAATTAAAATTCAAATCAACCAAAATATGGAAAGAAGTTTGTAGCAACGCATCTGCATGTTAAGAAGGGGTAGCAAAATCGTAAATATTGCCTTGGAAAGAAAGGTAAAGACACGAAGCAAACTAAGGAAACCAAAATGAAAAGATCAATTCATCATAGATGGAGCTTAGGAAGGAAAGTTAAATTGGTAGACAATCACAGCTGAATAAATCCAAGGAAGAGTAAAGCACCACAGAAAGAAACTTGCCAAAAATGAAAATTATGTGAGGCAGGAGAAAGATTAGCAATAATAAAGAGTTGTCGTAGGAAGATAACAAATTAAGGGACACTTAAGGCAACAAGTTAGGATAGCCAATGGACCCTTGGGGGACCTCTTCTAAAATCGTGTTATTGGACTACTGGAAATAATTGGCGAAGATTATAGACTAATTTAATACCAGTTGCTAGGCAGGAACAATATAAAAGGAGGAGACACATTCAAGAAGAAACCTCTCCTCTCAACACAACACAACACAACACTCCCATGGGTTAATTTATTTTTTTATCTTTTTGATCTTCAATTTTAGTTCTCTTTTGTTCTCTACTACATTTTTCACTCAAATTCTTGTACTCAATCTTTATTTTGAAAACTCCTTTTTTCATTTCATCATTGTGTTTTTGCTATAGTTTCAAATAGGCAAAAGACCTAAAGCAATGAGTTAGTCCCTTTAGTCTTTTTTTTTTTCAATCATTTGATAAGAAGTTAAGATTTCGAGTGCAATTTTCATTCTCTCTTTTGATTTAGGAACACTTTAATTCCTTAGCGCACTCTGCAATCCACAAACTCACCAAAGGGGGATATTGTTTTCCCGAGTTCTAAACAAAAAATGGGGAACAATTTAATGGCAGGCTCGGTGGGACGGACACAATGATGTTATGATGTCGTTCTATAACCAAGATGAATATGAAGATGTTATGCCTTCTTGGGTGGAAGAGAATGCTTTTGCAACAACAAATGCGACATATTCACAATACACTTATGCATAGGTGGCTTATCCCACCGTGCAAAACCCCCAATACAATTATGGGCTTAGGGGGCAAGGTAAGCAACTTGAGCAGGAGTATTATACAAGAAATTGTAGTAGAGAGATTATTGCAGTGGATGTCTATGAAGATTAAGCGTATGAGCAAGAATGGTGAGACCATCTCACCACTCCAATAAGTCTTTATCTCCAAAGCAAATATGGGATCGGCGGGCAAAGTAGAAAACTCGAACATGAGTATTACCCCCAAACCCCCAAGCAAATTGTTCTTGTGACGACCACCAAGACTATGGTTGGTCAGAAGCTTTGGTAGGCCAAAATACCCAAGAAGAATAATATGAAGATTAAGATGGATGCTACCAATTTCAAGAACAAATAGATCATATCCCTCAATAAAATTATTTTCATGATGACCACCAAGACTCTGGTGTTGAGTTTGGTTTTGATGATGATGAATGCAAAACATCTATAAAAGAAGTGCAGACGTGCAGACTCTGTGAATTGTGGCAACAAGGCATGTTATGAATGATATCCGCACGTAGAACATGTGCAAGGCGCGTAAACGTGTATGACACTGGAGGCAGAAAGCATCAGATCAAAATATACGCACTTAGAAGTGGATGATACGCACGTAGACCAGTGCAGATGCGAACAAAAGTAAGACGTTCCTCGGGAATTCAAATTTGAATATTCCCTGACACATCACGTGAAGAATCAAAGGTTCAATCTTGAAGATTAGACGACAACGCACATTGAAGGAGGAGTTACACACGTAGAACGTCACTGGGTGAAAATTGCAAATTCTGGAATTTAGAGCAATGCACGTTGAAGTATGATCAATGCACATAGAAGAATGATCAACGCACGTAGTTAAAGGTAACTTCATTACTGGACATAATTTTTTTATCTCTTAACGGCTAATTTGAGGCTCCAACGGCTATATTCTTTCTAGTGGCTATAAATAGATGTCACATATTAAAAGAGAAGAAAGAGAGACTTATGCTAAAGCTTGCTATCCATTTCATCTCTTTTCTCTACCCTTCTAACCTATTTGAGCTATTCATTTGCAATATTACTTCTGAGTTGGTGTGAGATTTAATCTGTTTCATTCTTGGGTTAAATCTTGTAACAAGCAAGGTTATTTACTTGTGATAGATAGGTTTCTTTGTTAAGGCTTAGAAAACAACATAGATTGCTAGTAAGCCTTAGAAAACTAAAAGTGAACGGTTTCCTAGTTGATCCCGCAAAAACTAGAAGGTTGATTTGCTTGTTTTATCCAGAAAACAAGTGGTAACAGTTTGTTAGTTGAGCTGCAAAAACTGACAGTTTGGTTTTATTGTTTTGTCCTTAAAACAAGATGTAACGATTTTCTAGTTGACCCCGCAAAAACTAGGAATACGATTTTCTAGTTCAGCTGTAAAAACTAGGGATTTAGTTTTCTTGTTTTGTCCTTAAAACAAGGTATAATAGTTTGTTTATTAAGCTTGCAAAAATAAGAGTTGTAAATGGTTTCCCTCCACCCGCAAGTGAGGAGATAGTTGATTGAAATTATTGAGAGGATTATCAAAGAATGGATGTAGGTCAAGGAGAACCAAACTGTTATAAATCTGGGTTTTCATTTTCTCTCTCCTTTATTATCTTTACATTACTTTATATTTACATTATTTTGTTTGCGAAATGGTGGTTTTAGTAATTTTGCATTTATACTTTGATTTTGGTTTGAAAAGAACTTTGTTATTTGTTTTAGTTTGCAAAAGAGTTTCAACAAAGTTTTTAAATCTTTAAAACTCCAATTCATGCCCTTCTTGGAGTGTCATTCCATTACTTGTTGGGACCAAGACCGTTGCTTACATATGGTTGTGCTAAAGATATGGTAGGCCAAAATACTTAAAAGTATTATGAAAACTATGAAGGAGGCCACCGATTCCAATAACACACATATCACGCTCCCCAAGTAAATTATTATGGTGACCACGAAGAGGATGGATGGTCTCAAGAGAGTTAGGTAGATTCAGAAGATGATGAGTCACATAATGACCTTGAGGAAATTGAGGAACTACCATCCCCTCCAAAAGGACAAGACACTTCGGTCGTTCAAAGAAGTATAAAATCATGTGACCTTATCCTATGCATACAAGAATTAGAGAAAGCCATAGAGGCATTTAAGCGAAAGCATATTGGTTTCAATGGTTGTAAACCCACACAAGGTCAAAGCATTGGTGGAGGAGTTCAAGAAATAAAACATGCACATTTCCCAGAGGAAAACCCACCTAGAACAAAAGACACCAACTCTCATATGAAGGTGGCGGGAAAAGAAGAAATCGGTGAGTCACCTTAAAGGGAACACCCACTAGAGGATTCATCCCAGGGAAACAACCACCCAAAAAGCAGTCTCTAGCAGCGGGACAATTACCAAAAGAGCTATCCCCAAAGGATCCGTCCCCAGGGGAACAAACTAAAAAAAAATTCCCCAACAACAGGACAATTACCAAAAGATCTGTCACCAAAGAATCCGTCCTTAAAGGAACAACCTACAAAAAAACAGTCACCAGCAGGGGAGCACCAATCAGGAGAACGTCCTTTAGAGGATTTTGGACCTCTACAAAAAATGGAGAGGATTTTCTTTGAGGAGTCTCTAGAAAATGTAAGATCTTTTCCCATTTATTGGATTAAAGCTTATATTTTTTGGGGTTTATGTTTTATGATTGCAAGATTGCTAAAAAACATTGGTCCCGTAGGGAGGACAAACTCTGCTTTTCTTCTTAAAGGAGATGACCCTATGGAGGACAACAATATTATTCATTATGAAGGTCGACCATATTTAAGGCCACTAGAGGCACCACTTATAATAGATCAAGGCTAGTTCATTGTCGAGGTTGAAGGGTGCTACTCCCTCATCTTAAAGGTAGCAATTCAAGGGAGCACAATAAATTAAAAAAAAAAACTTAATTTAGGTGGTGTCCCAAAAGGCTACTACCGAATTAACTTTTAGTTTCTTATAGTTTTATTTTGTGTTGAAGGACTTTTGTTTTAGAGGACAGTTGTTGATGGCTCGATTTGTGCTAATGTCTACTTGGCTAATATGTGTTCATGGTTTTTCTCAAACCAAGAACACACGTGAGGCAATTGTTTACACCATAATTTGAGTAAATTACGGAGGTAGCAAAATCAAAAGTCAAATCAACCAAAATATGAAAAGAAGTTAGCAGCAATGCATTTGCAAGTTAAAAAGGGGTGACAAAATCGTAAATATTGTCTTGGAAAGAAAGGCGGAGACAGGAAGCAAACCAAGGAAACCAGAATGAAAAGATCAATTCATCCCAGGTGGAGCTTAGGAAGGAAAGTTAAAATTGGTAGACAATCACAATTGAATAAATCTAAGGAAGAGTGAAGCACCACAGAAGGAAACTTGCCAGCAATGAAAATTATGTGAGACAGGAAGAAGATTAGCAGTAATGAAGAGTTGCAGTAGGAAGATAACAAATTAAGGGACACTTAAGGCAACAATTCAGGATGACCAAAGGACCCTTGGGGGACCTATGCTAAAATCGTGTTATTGGATTGTTGGAAATAATTGGCGAAGATTATAAACTAATTTAACACCAGATGCTGGGCAGGAACAATATAAAAGGAGGAGACATATTCGAGAAGAGACCTCTCCTGTCAACACCACACCACACCCCATGGGTTAATTTATCTTTTTATCTTTTTGTTCTTCAATTGTAGTTTTCTTTTGTTCTTTACTACATTTTTCACTGTTCTTGTACTCAATCTTTATTTTGAATAAAACTCCCTTTTTCATTTCATCATTGTATTTTTACTATTGTTTCAAAGAGACAAAAAACTCAAAGCAACGAGTTAGTCCCTTTATTCATTTTTTCATCAATCGTGTGATAAAAAGTCAAGATTTCTAGTGCAATTTTCATTCTCTTTTGGTTTAGAAACACCTTAATTTCTTGGCACGATCCACAATACACAAACTCACCAAAGGACCATATTGTTTTCCTGAATTCTAAACAAAAAATGGGGAACAATAAGATTTAATTTCTTGATTTTTCTGATAAGTTTGGTTTATATAATTTTGTACAAGCATTTCATGGTTTTTTTGAACTTTTTTTATGTTCTATACGAATAAAATCCAAATACAATGACCTATAAAAAGGCAATTAGAGCTTTGTGGCTTAAAATCTCATTTGTCTGCTATTTTCGTTGTCTACTTTTACAGGATGAAAAAATAATTAAGTGGAGACGTGGAACCAGGAAATTGTCCTATATATAGAATTTTAGTCGGTAAGATATATACTAAGATGCAGAACCAGATAGCAACTACTAGACAACATAATAGTCTGTTTGCTGTTGAGGTATATATATCTTCCGTAAATGCATGGATCCATTCAATGGCATTATGAATTTCCAACGTTAATAACAACGTAAGACAGATTGTTCAAAAATTAATATAAAATTCCCACCAAGTAATGGTTTCACAATGTGGTTTTGCTATAAACTCCATCTTCTTGTTTTCAGATTTTGGATTGATATATGGTTGAGTTTTGATGCTAAGATGTGTTTGTGATAGTCTTAATTAAAGCTAACATAGTTACCACTTTGTACAAATTTTATCATTTGAACTATATTTGTGAGGTTAAATCAATTGTTTATTTAAATATTATAGGTTAAAGATTGCAAAGATTTTTATTATAATGTTTGATATTTTTATTAGAATGTTTAAATTTCTTTAAAAAAATTAATATTTTGAAACATTATTATTTTTATCATATTATTAAATTATATGCTGTTAAACATTGACAGAATTAATTGTGATATCAAAATTTAAATATTATTATTTTTTCACACTATTTGATATTTTTGAATCATTTTTAACAGAGTCATATTAGCATCTAACAAAAATTAATAAAATATGATTAATTGATGATAAAAGTGAGAAGGTATTTGTTTTGCTCTATTAAAACACCATGTGACTGCTCAAACATTGTAATTTAACAAAAAAACCCATCACCCTCTGTATTTTTTCACTAATCTACTATATATTGAGGATATTTATACAATTTACATCTAAAATATACTATTTTCTCATTTAAAATTTTATTATATAATTTATTTTATAAAATCTACCTCAAACAAAAATACGTTTAGTACACTTGCCACAAACAATTTTTGAAAAGTTAATAGCGCTTTTGAAAAGTTAATTGCTCTTTTGCGTGGTCCTAGATGATGAAGTTGATCGACGTGTAAAATAAATAAATAAGGGCATAATAGGACAAAGCAAAGCCTTAACGTACATTCGTCTGCATGCATTGCCACGTGTTGGCTTCTGGAAACACCAAAATGGATTTGCATGCCACGTCATGCTCTTTCTCCTCTTCTACTATACTGCAATTACACCAAAATAAACATCTGAATTAATCATCAAAACCATACGGCAACTAATTAACTATATCTTCACGGAACTTTCAGGTTTTCTATATTATTAACTATCCATGCAAAAACCTCGCATAACACTCTGTTTATCTGTAGAATACTAAATTTATACATTCACTTTATTTATCACACATGCACTTCAAACAAGAAACAAATGTTCAATATCTTCCCGTCAAAAAAAATCAATATCTGTTGAGTTAATTTTTATTAAACTTTTTTGATATCTAACTAATCTAAATGAGTTAGTCAAAATTCTTATAAGCGACAAAATTCTCTACCGAGTTTTAAAATTTATCTATATTCAAAGACTTGAACTCGAGACTTGTAAGTAAGAAAAAAAAATTCATACTACTCCACTACAACTCTCAATAATCTCCACTGTTAAGTCTTTAACACAGAATTATTGGTACATTAGATGAACCCTTCTCATGCATTAATCTGGATTAATTAAAGAAAAAATTAGTTTGGTAGAGAAATCTTATACTTAGATTGACAGCTATTTGAAATTTTAAATCCATTATAGTAATGATGTTTCTCCTTATCTATCTTCTATAGTATAAAAAGAGCCGAACCACAAATTTTATAATTGACAATACACAGTCAACCACGTATATTAGGGCATAAGTCATTAATTTAGCTTTCTATAGCCAAAAATTAAATCCAGGTACTTGCAGCTATTTTTTGTAGCTAAATTTGAGCTAATAAACTATAGAGGTGGCTACTAATTTAGACTCATTAGCTTTATATTTAATCTCTCACACCAATATCCAGTTAATCAAACAATAAGTAAGAAATGGAAAACAATCAACAAACAGAACTAGAGGAGGATAAAATAATACATTTTTTGAGATAGGACCAAGAAGATATTTGTGCTTTAAAAATTAATGCATTTTTTTACATAGAGCCAAGAAGATATTTGTGCTTCAACAATCAACAAACAGAACTAGCTACAGAAGAATAAATTAATGCATTTTTTGAGATAGAACCAAGAAGATATTTGTGCATCTAAAGCACAAACACAATTTTTTGGTAAGTATAAACACATTCATCCATTAATTAATTACAAACAATCACCTGACCTATAAAAATACCAAAAACAGAAAATGCCAAAGCTGATCGCAATATAAATAAAACACCTGAACGGTGCAAATTAATACAATATGACCGTCACATCCTTAACACTAAGTTTAATTCTCTTAACTAATCGTCATTAATCCACAAATATAATTTCTTTACTGTTTTGTAAAACAGTACAAATTAGTCATGTTATTCCTAAAGCTCTGTTAATTAAGGGTAAGAAAAGGTAGTAGGGGCAAAAACAAACCAATAAAAATTGAAAACCCTAAGTTTCAAAATTCCTACTCTACAAATACACACAGCGAACCTCAACTGGTATTTTTTTGATCGACCTCTAATGAGAAGTACAAAACTACCCAAATTCTCCATCTGATGAGCTCGATCCCGAAATTAGAGGTTCACGGTGCTTGCCAACCAATGGGGCAAGGCCACGGCTCAATCTCAACTAGTAGTCCAGTCTTATTATTTGTTCCTGAAATACAAAGTCCTAGCGGTGCCAAATGTGCAACCGAACCGACTAACGGTGCGACAAATTAAAACACGGCATAATTAACGGTCGATAATATTAAAGGAACTTTTTACTATTAATAATTTATATACCCTTCGAAAAGAGACAGAAAAGAAGAATTGAAAGATTAACCACACCATTTGAGACCAATTTCAATCAAAGAATAGTGACAATTCCAATCAATAGTGACTAGATCTAATCATTAACTCACAAAATTAAACTACTATAGGGCTAAAAATAACCAAACTTACCAATAATGAAGCCATAAATTGACAAAAATAAATGGAAAAATAGAAGAGGAAGAAGAGCATACATGGATTTGACTGAGGTGTTGGCATCAAGGATGAAATATGAGAAGTTGTAGGATGTTCCCTTAGGTTTCGTTTGGAGAAACATATAAAATAAAAGATAAGGATAGGTTATGGTCTTTCGGCGGCTAATGTTAGGTCCGGCCCATTTTATTTTTATTATGTTTCATCTCACCGTTTCTTGTGGAAATTTTGTCCAAATCAATTAATAATTGACATGTATTTTGAGAAATTTTTAGTTCAATTTGGTCTATATTTGACATATGAAAAAATGGGTCCCAGTTAACTCACTATTGAAAACAAAAAAATTTCTCACACAGGGCTCACTTTCGTACATATCAAACATATCAATTATTAATTGGCTTGGTGCATGTGTAAAAATATGTACCAAACTTAATCAAGAATTTTTTTCCCTTTATATTGTGGGAGCCACTTGATGGCTGACGTCACATTGAAATTGGCAATTTCTTTTTCACCCTCTTAATATTTTTATCATTTGCCATTTTTTGTGAGAATGTAATACGAGTTGTTTGCACCATAATTTATTAATTTTGCAAAAAAGGAGTGATAAGGAGTAGATCAAGGAGGACAACAAATTAATAAGCCATAGAAGGAAAGAATGCTTGCGAATAGCAAATCAACAAATTGGTTTCGGAAAGAAAGAGGACAACCATTTGATTGCTATAAATCTTTGACAAAGAAGGAATGTCAAAAGGACAAATCAGGCATAGAAAAGGAAGGTCAAATTAATTGGAGGACACTAAGCCTTTGTTTGGCTGATTAGTGATCCATGAGAAAAGAAATGAAATCAAACAAGGAAAAGGAATAGAAAAGAAAAGAATAGAAATGCAATTTCTCTCATATTGTTTGGTTATGTTTAAGAATAATAGAAAGAAAAATACAATTCTCTCTTAAAATAAAAAGAAAAAATAAATCAATACAATCTATTTTTACTATTATACCCTTCTTATTAATGATTCAACGCATAATACATCTAATAGCTATAACAAATTTCTGTAAACCTTAAACTTTTACAAATTATTGAACTATAGAGTCATGTATATATCAAACTCAGTTTCGGCAAATTGGCTTCAAGAATTCTCTTATAATTTTTTTACACCCCTTTAATCCAAAAGGAAAAAAAAAATTGTCAATACTTGCTTCAGCAGTGCGAAATAGAGATGTAAACTTTCTGATGTTGGATATGCATATTTATAGCCTTTTTAAAGTTTGTAGCCATTGGAATCAATAATAGAGTCGTTGTGAAACAAATCCATATGTTGTATAATACTGACATCATCCCTTTTACGTGTTTAGAGCTTTCCTCTATGTACTTAAAGTTGACCTTGAATACATTGCATCATTTCTGGAACGTCTTGTGTGCTTTATACCAGATGCTAAGTGCATAAACCATATGTTGTGTGCTTTAGATTGGATACTAAGTGTATAGACGAATTTTTTCAGGTTTGCACCTTTAAGTTGTCAGTTTCTAGAACCCGTTTACGTTCTTAGTATTTTGTACTAAGTGCACAGATCAATTTATTCAAAGTCTACGCCTTTTTAGCACCAGTTCTAAATGCTTAGAGATGGGTTCTAAGTGCACATATATCATACTACGTGCTTAGTTGATGTATGCTAAACTTACATATTAATTCAAGCATAAATTGATAGCATTTTGGCCCTATATGTATTTATTTGTACACGAATTTATTATCTTTTCGTGTTCTATTGTAGGGTGATTGATTTGCATGAATTTGGATGAAAATGAGTGGAAAAGAGATGCAAAATGAATTGGCTTCTAACCATCGTATGAAAGCATGAAGAAAACGAAGAAAGCAAAGAGGATTGAGGTGTCACGGTCGTGAGGTCCAAGTGCCACGGCCTTGACACATGAAAAAAATGGAGGAAACACCTCAAGAGAAGTGTCATGGCCGTGAGGGAATAGTGTCACGGCCGTGACACCATCACTCCCTCCCTCACGGTCGTGACGAAGACCAAATCCATGACACCATCACGACGTCCCTCGCAGCTGTGATGAAGGGTAACCTCGAGCCACTCTTCAAAACAGAATGTTTTCACAGTCGTGGCACGCGGAGGAGGAAGAACGGAAGACTGCGTGACAGAGAGATCACGTGGGGACCAATGGCATTTGTATTTTTCTTTGGAAAGCCTTTGTAGGGTTTTGAGAAGTCTGGAAAGGAGTATAAATACCCTCCCATTACTCAAATTATGGCATCTTGCATCATAGCACTAAAACCATTCTCTTGGTACTTTTTTACTTAGAACATGTTACTGCATTTTCAAGGGGAGCAAGAGAAATCAACGATCAATCCAAGTTTCCTTGATTGGGCATCATTCATCAAGGTTTCTTGAGTTGATTTCTCTTTATCTTTCCACTTTTGTATTAGATACTATATTTTCTATTAATGGATACTTGCTTTTATTTTGTAATTTCAATATGTTAGCTTAAATATTTAGTTGGGGTGTAGAGATGTAAGTTAGGGATGTTGATTTTGCATGGTTAATAAATGGGTATTGTGCCTTATTTCTTTATATTTGTTGGTTGCTGTGATTGGTTTGTTGACTTGTGTTGAATGATTATAGCTTAGATTGACCACCTAGGTTGTAGTTTTAGCAAATCCAAGTGAAGAATCGATAGATGAAGGTTGGGTGAGGCTACAAGCAATGAATTTGTGAGTGTTAGGATAGAAATATTCAATACCTGCAAAGTGTTTGATGAAATGTTTGAGGTTCTTAATGACTCTAATTTGATTAAGTGAGGCCGAGAAGACCCTCTTAATAGATATAGAGATGGTTTGATGACCTTGAGAGAGGCTTTAAACTAAAAGAGCGAAGAGAATACTCAATCCTTGAACCCATTTATTTGCTTAGCAAATTTAGAGTCCTGAGCCAAAATCTTGAAACCCCAACACTTTTTCTCTTATTGATTTTCACAAGTTTAAAACTAGTTTTCCTTGTTTGTTTTGTGTCTTGCTTCATTCACTCAAAAACTCTATACCACCAAAACATGATTTTACTTGGTTTTGTTTAATTTTTGTTTTTATTTTTTTTTTCTAATCACAAGTAATTCTCGCTTTTCGAGGATTCGATACCTTAGGATACTTTTGAAGGTTAAAACTACATCGACTCTTGTATACTTGCAAGAAGGCGATCACGTGGCCTCATTCTCATCGCTCTTCTATCATCGCCACTACTTACTCTCTCATCCATCCTTGTCTGCTCTCTTCGCTTTCCTCTCTCTGTTCCATTTTTCTCTCTCATCCTCGATGTTCTCTTCGTCGCGGCCTCTTTCCCATCGCTCTCCTCCTCGCTCTCGACTCATTGTTTGTCGATGCCTGTTGATGTTAGAAGTTTACATCTATAAACGAGATCTATTCTTCTTTGTATTTTTTGTGCATATCTAATTTTTGTTGTGTTGTTTGGTACAATATTGGTTTCTTTGTTTGTGTTTTGAGGAGATTTGCTTTGCTTTTTTGTTAGTTGTTTGTGTTTGTGTTGATTTTTTTATGTTGCTGCTGTGTTGATTTTTTGTGTTGGTGGGGGTTGATGTCAAAAACAACGGTGATTTTTTTGCAGTTCTTGCTAGGGTTTCAAATTTTTTGCTAGTTTTTTAGAAAAGTTTATTAAACGTTTATTTTTTAATTAAAGGTTTTAAAAAATTATTTTAGGTTTATCTTACATATTTCAAAAAGGTTTATTTAAAAGTTTCAAAAGATTTATTTTAAGTTTTTTAAGGTTTATTTTAAGTTTATTTTAAAATTTTTTTATTTAAAAAGTTTATATTAATTTTATTTTAGGTTTATTTGAAGTTTATTTTAGGTTTATTCTACAGATTTCAAAAAGGTTTATTTAAGAATCTGGAAAGGGTTGTTTTAAGTTTTTTTTAGGTTTATTTTAGATTTATTTTAAGTTTATATTTAAATTTTGATTTATTTAAAAAGTTTATTTTATGTTTATTTGAAGTTTATTTTAGGTTTATTTTACAGATTTTAAAAAGGCTTATTTAAGAATTTTACAAGGTTTACTTTAATTTTATTTTAGGTTTGTTTTAATTAAAAATCTTATTTTTGGTTTATTTTAAGTTTATTTTTTAAGGATTGTAAAAGGTTTATTTAAGGATTATTTAAGTTAAAATTTAAAATAAATTTAAAATAAAAAATTTTAAAAAAATATATAATTAACTAGAAATACCAGAAAATATGAAATATATATCAAAAAATAAAAATAGATAAAAAATAAAAAAATGAAAAAATAAATTCTGATTAGAAAATAAATTAATTTTCTTATGTCCGTTCAAAAAAATATGAAGATTGCGTTTAAAAAGGAAAAAAATAATCTGATTAGTTTAAAGTAAATTCTAATTAGTTTAAATTGAAAAAATAAAGAAAAAAATATTCCATTCAAAAAATTAAAATAAAAAGAATAAAAATAATTTCTCCAACGCTCGTGCGGAGAAGATAACTGCCGTCTGGGGTAAAAAAATCTCACACAGAAGGAAAACCAAACATAGAAGTTAAGGGTTAGGCCCACATAACAATTTCAACCCAAACCAAAACAAGGGTAAATCCGTCATTCCAATGCAAGAAAACATTCTTGAATCTTCAGACTCCAACCTGAGCGGTTTCTTTGACCTACTACCGAATAACAGAATCCACCAAATACCAAAATGTCATCCTCGAACTTCGTCTATTTACACAAGAAGCTCTTCCATGGATTCAAATTCAACCCCAAACCGTAACTAACCACAACGCTCCTGGCCCCACTTTCAACTCGGAGTCTATAACCTAACCCAAGTCAATGAAAAAGTCAACAAAAAGAAACCCAACGGAAGCCCTTCTAATTGAAGAAACGACGTCGTTTGACAATACGAGTGATTTAACAAAAAAACCGCCATATATAACCGGAAAAGAAGAATCCGAAACATCAGCCCCGTAACATCGTCGTCCTCTCTCTCTCCCTGTAACTATCTTGCAGTTACAAGCAGGTAGGTTTTTTTTTTTCTAACCACTGAAGAAATGCAAAACCAGAGTGATGATAGTATGATGAACCAAGAAGAGGAGGGACACGACCGGATCGGTTCTCCGGGAGACGGTGGTGGCGGAGCTCAACCGAGTGACGGTGGAGGTGGGACTTGTAAAGTGAAGGGGCCTTGGTCCCCGGAGGAGGACGCGGTGCTGAGTCAGTTGGTGAGTAAGTTTGGGGCTCGGAATTGGAGCTTGATCGCTAGAGGGATACCGGGTCGGTCTGGGAAATCGTGCAGGCTTAGGTGGTGTAACCAGCTCGATCCTTGCTTAAAGCGCAAACCTTTCACTGGTATTTTGCTTTTTTCTTGTGCTTTCTGGTTTTGTATGTTTTTGTTCTTTGTGGGTTTTGAAGGGTTTTGTGGGTTTCGAGCTTTTTGTTTCTTTTTGGTGTTTAGTGAATTGTTGTTGTTTTGTGTTTTGAGAAACCTTATTTTGGTGTCTGTTTTTGTTGAAGTTGTTGGAATTCGACAACTTTCTTGATTTTTGTTTTTTCCCTTGCCATTACTCAATTGTATGTTTTAGTCCTTTTCATCAGTTATCACATGGTCGTTTGAATTTGTTCTTGACCATTCGAATTCATGAAAGTTTTATGTTTTTTTTTGTGAAAATGGATGCATTGTATTTGGTTCTTGCTTGACTAGGTAATGAAGAAGAAAGTTTGGAACTTTACTTTGTTAGATGACTGATAGAAACATTGAGGGTGAATAATAGATTGATTGATTGATTGCCAAACATCCAGGTTGTTGGATTTAGTTTATTGGACAATCCTTCCTAAGCATCCAATCTTACTGCTTTTGCAAGAGACTTTAAACATTGTGGTGAATTGGGATCCTTGCAACTGTTGCCACTTGCGGAAGGCCTTCTTGAAAATTTGCTTGCAGTTACTAGGTTCCGAGTTTAGAGTTTGCTTACTAATAACTAGTTGCACAATACGATGCAGCAATAAGCGATGAAGACTGTTGCTACTTGCTGTAGTTGCGACTTTGTAACATCTAACATATCTTGTATTAGGTCTAAACAATAATGCCATGACCTGTAGACCCACATTTGAATATTTTCAATCGTAATTGAAAAGTTCCATTTGTTGTGCATATCATTTTGGTCATCAGTCTATCATCTAATTAAGTACATCCAGGAAATTATACATATGGTTTTAATGATGACTATGATTTTGCTTTTCACCCTAATAGCATTCTTCTGAAGGGTGGTCGTTTGCTTCTGTAAAGGCACGTAACCCTTGGTCAAGGCACTGGCAATTCATTGCTCACAAAATATGCCTTCATTTCAAACAGCATTGGTTGAGATTAACTGTGTCACCGAATGTTTAAATATAGCCAAGGAGCAGTTATATGTTTTTATTTTTGGCAATAGGTAATTTAAACTAGTAAACGGTATCTTGGGAAGCATGAGTTTTGCTAATTTCCACGCGAAAACAACTATTTTTTGCAAAGATTCTCTTTGCGACACTTACATTTACTACTGTTTTGGAATATCTTTAACCTGTACTTCAAATTCAGTGATTGGGAAAGAAAAGTTATAATGTTTTTATACTGAATTGTTATAAATTTTTTATACTTAATTGTTAAGTGGCATTTCTCTAGGTTGTATGTCTAATTCAAGGTGTTTTACACACTTGGTTTAGTTGTTCTCTTCGTGGGGACTTCATTGGTATGAAAACCTCTGCGACAATGCTGTATGGAAAGACTTGAAGACTTATTCGTGCATCCATCAATTCTCTGCATCTTTGACATTTTTAGTCATGAATTACTATTTGAGAGTGGCTACGTGGATGGATTGTATTGTACTTATCATTATGGCCTTGTGTATGTCCTTCTCCATATCACTGGATTTTTGAACTTACATTCTGATACATAATATTGCTTTCAGATGAAGAGGATCGGATAATAATTTCAGCTCATGCGGTGCATGGAAACAAATGGGCAGCAATTGCAAGGCTCCTGCCTGGAAGAACAGACAATGCTATCAAGAACCACTGGAATTCTACTTTAAGGCGCAAATTTGCAGGAATAATGAGAGGTAAACAAGTTGCCAGTGATGTAATAGAGTATGGTAGCCATGACAGAATGAAGGTATCCTCTGAAGAAACTCCATCGGTTGGTGATAATAATCCAGTCAAGCCCACTGAAGAAACAGATGTCACAATGGATGACATGCCCAGCCAGAATGAACATGAAGCTCAAACAGAAGAGGCATCTGACAAAAATGAGAGACATTTTGCTGAAAAATTAAAAGTTCATTCTGGCCCTCCTCGTCCTGTTGCACGAGTGAGTGCATTTAATGTCTATAATCCTCCAACAGGTGACAAAACTGGTACTGGTTTTACAAGAAATATTCCAACTCATGGGCCTATTGTTCAAGCTTCAAAACCAGACTTTGGAATTTGTAAATTTCTTGGAGATATCCACAGTGAACCTATAGTTCCGATGCATTGTGGTTATGGCTGTTGTTCAACACCAAGTGGCCATTCAACAAGCTCGCTATTGGGTCCTGAGTTTGTTGAATATGAGGAGCTGCCTCCTTTCTCCAGTCAAGAATTAATCTCCATTGCTACAGACCTGAACAACATTGCTTGGATCAAAAGCGGCCTTGAGAGTAGCAGCAGCGGAGTACGGGGCAACACTGCAAACTACAGAACATCTCAAGGGGCTACCGGCTTGCATATGGGAATACCAGAACCGAATTTAAGAAAAAGTCATGCACATTTTGATGAGGGACAGAAAAAATTGGTTGGAATGATGAACGAAGCATTATCGACTCAGAGGCCTGCTCAGCCTTTCGCCATGCGAACTGAAGTGGAGAGCTTGAGCTAAACTTTTGGGGTGGAGACAATGAAGTTTATTGGGCTTGATTTACAGAAATTAGGAATATGATTTTTGGCATGATAGCCCTCACCCTGGTGAGGAGATGTGATTTTGTTTAACACAGTAAAGAAGAGAAAGAAAGCTTCAAAGAAACGAAACATTATGACCATTGATCCCGGCGAGGAATGGAACTTGTTTATACCAGTTATTTTGCTGCTAATGCAATGGTGATCACTGATCACAATATGTCCAGTCTTTTAATCTATGATGGTTAACTTAATTGCTATTAAGCTAATTTCTGTATATGACTAATTCGATTTTTCTTAGCGGCAAAGTTTTTCTGAAACCTCTGATTAAGAAAAAGAGTCCGTGCAACTCTATCAAAGCCAGTTTTGGTGTGTTAGTTTTAGCAAACTATAAAACTGTTTTTCTTCAGATTTGCAGAAGAGGGTTGGTTGGAGTGTTGTGTTCCATCTTTCGTTCCTTGTAAGATAAAAAAGCAAACATGCAGGTTGGTCTTGGTCTTTTGTCAACAGCCTCCCAGTCAGTGTCACTCTCAGCATTACAAATTTGACTAACAAATAAACTTAAGACAAATCCCAATTTACATTATGGTTAAAAAGAAAAGGGCAAAATTAGATTTGGGTTAAGCCAAAACAAAATCATGAACAATCAAGTAAACAACAGCTGCATCTGCACCCCCTGCTTTTTATAGAGAAGCAAGAAACACACTCATAAATAAACAGGATTCTTGTTAAGTCCAAACTACCCTTTAGAAACTATCCTTTATATCCAAAAAAAGCAAGGACAGAATGGGCATTAAAGGCATAAAGTGCATCCAAAAATCAGGAGGAAGGAGGACGGGTCTGTGACGAAATTAAAAAGAAAGAGTAGTAATCAGTGAGAAAGCAGTGAAGAGGACAAATAAAAATGTGCTTTTGCCACGTTCATTATGCTATGCTGTTCGGAGGAAAAGTAGCAGTTCTCATATCAGGTCATCTCGACGTCAAATCTAATCATCCTCTTAAACGCCTCTCCCGCTCTCTCTCTCCTTATTCTATTTTTTATTTGTTTTTCTTCTTTACTAAAATTACTCATAATTCACAATTTTTAAAATCGACTTACAAAATATCTATTCAGTATTTTTATTATTATTTTATTAAA
>CAODLS011115323.1:0-11373 GCA_948243855.1 Flueggea neowawraea | reverse complement strand
AAAAAAAATAGAAGGAATTTGAAAAATGTAATTGCAAAAAATAAATTTAAAAAATATAAAAAACGTAATTGCAATAATAAAATATATAAATAATTAATAAGAAAAATTTAGAGGAAAATAAATTTGTGAGAGAGTGTAGAAGAGATTGAGAGAGAAGAAATTGTGTAAATAGGATAGAAATGGGTGGCTTATTTATAGAGTTGAAAAAAAAAAAAGAAAGTGAAATAACTGTTGAACCGGCACTGGTTCGACAGTTTTTGAAAGGGTGGAACCAGAACTTAAACCGAAACCGTCCTGTTTTGGTCTGCCAGTTCCGATTTTGGTTCGATTTCAGTTTTGACCAGTCCGATTCGCCTGTTTCAATTTGATTTTTACATGTATATATATATATATATACACACACACACACACACACACACACACACACACACACACACACACACTAATACGTAGTAGCGTTCGAAAATCATTTTTCAAAACGTTCACAAACAAAGTAAACAGCAGGCACGAAAAACATATCGAATACATTTTCAGAGTCAAAACATATATCGTAAATATGATACCATATCAAATGTGTGCATCTAGCACTATAACATATGTGATGTGGACCCCACCACTAATCACATAACACATCATGGGTTGAATCAGAACACATAGCTACCGATATTCCTGGTAACTGAGATTTCTCACATCATTGGTATACCAAAAGGCTACTACTACTACCCGTAGCACATATGCCCCATATTAGAAAATCAACTCATGTTATATTATTACATAGTATAAAATCATAGCATGCTTTTAGCATCAAAATTCATACGAAAATATATAATACATATATATCAGTTTCAAAATACAATACTGATTATTAAACACATAATCAGTTTATTCATTAGTCAACCCTTAGATTAGTCCATATTCAAAATAGTATGTTCAGCATAACAAAAATAATAGTAGTTTCAAGACACAACTTATGTGTTTGAAGCTGTTATTCACTCACATAGAAATCCAAGCGCACACGTCAGTGAAGCCCCACTCGTCGGTGACTAGTCTCGCTGACAGGAACAAGAAGCTAAACAAACAAATATATATCAACAGATATATCATAAACAAATCGAAATGTGGTATTGTGGTTGTACCAAATGTTATGCAGTGCAAATGCAAACTCGGACCCTCAAAAGATCCAAAAAATATATTTTGAATGATATTCTATCATTCTTAATCCAAAATTCAAAATCTACGCAAAATTATAGTTTGGTCCCAAACTAATGTAAAATTATGTTTTAGTCCCCCGAGAATTGGCAAATTATGACTTAGTCCTAAAATTTTTAGAATTTGTAACTAAGTCCTCCAAGTAATTTAAATTTATATTTAAATTCTCTAATTTTCTAAAATTACAAAATTGTTTTTAATTTCTCAAAAATTACAAATTTATGTCAATTTTTCTAAAATTACAAATACGACCCACTTTTTAAAATTATAAATCTAACCCAACTTGTAAAATATCAAGTTTAGTCCCTACATAAAATTCCAGAATTATAGACAATATTGATTTTGGTCCTTTTTACCCACAAAATACACCAAATGGTCCTTTACAACTAAACCCATATGTTTCCTCCACTTTTATCCAATCACAACATCATCCTTTGTCTTCCAATAGTCTGAAAACATGAAGATCAATCCAACTCATTCCAGAAACTCAAAACCAACCACAACAGTTCCATAAATTCGGTTTCCACCAAAAACATAACACCAACAACTCTAAAACACCACCTTCACCTACCCTCATTGTTTTCCACCTCTATCTCCATCAAAATCAACCTAAAACAAGCTAAAATCCCTACTGAAATGGTTCTCAAACTGAGCATACAGTCATGAAACAAAATCATTAAAACAGATGCTAAGTATTGACAGCAAAAAGGAAGAAATGAATTGAAGAGGCAGTCATGTTCTTACCTTGATTTGATGAAGAAAACGGAGAAGAGACACAGGTATGTGAATAGAGGACTGAAGAATATGTGCAGGAGTGAAGAACTGAAGAAAAAAAATAAGAAAAAGAGCTTATATGGGCGGTGGAATTGGCGTGCAAAGTCTGGAGAAAAAACAGAAAAATGGGTGGTTTGGGCGGTGTGATTTGAAAGGGAATCAGGCGAAACAACGTCGCTTCATGTAGGAGCTGCTGCGCAGGACAAAATTTCTAATTTTTCAACATTAATAATTATTTTTTAAATTAATTAGAAAATAACTAAAATTAATTCAAAAATACTTAGAAAATAACCAAATTAATTTCCAAAAATATCGGATATTACAATAAAGTTGACATGTAAATCATACCTTATACTTAAGGACTAAATATTACAATTAGATATCGTGAGACAAAATGACTAAATATTAAACTGTGAAAAGTAAAATCGGATCACCGATGTCATTCGATTTTGGTTTGTCATAATGTATTACTAGATATCGCTTATAAACTTTGGGCCCAAGTTTTGGGACAAGACCCATTGTAGTTTTTTAGTGGATTTATTGGGTCACACACAAGAACGCATTAAATTGATTCACAAATATTCTCTCTCAATATAATTAAATTATTAAGATGATTAATTTGATTAATCATTAATAATTTAAGATTTTATGATTTATATCATAAATATAATATAAGATATTATTCATTAATGTAATGGACTTTTAATATAAACTACTTCTTATAATATTTTGGACATATTATTATGTGTGACATAATTTGAGCCCATATAAATTAATAAGGGAGTGATTTATTTAATAATAATGTATCATATAATTAAAGTCTAATAACATTAATTAAATCCCTTGAAAATTCGGCACATGCATTTAAGATTGACTAAGTCTTATTTAATCAAGTTGATAAAATACCTAATCAATAAATGAGTCATTATTCTTGTAAGACTTGAATAAATAAAATCTAATCCTTTTTAGCTTAGAAATTTCGGCACACATATATAATAATAGAGATTTATTTATTTATTTATTCATTAAATAGATAAATAAGAGTCTTAGTATGACTAAGTAATCTTTATGCTTGTAGGACAAGTATGTAGGAATCTAGTACACTTAAACTAGGATTTCATACATCTCTATATATATGTGCATCACTCATGGCCGAATTTCTAATCTTGTTTTTGAGGGCTTGGCCTAATTTTGCACATCAAAAGAGAGAAAAAATCTGAGTTTAGAATAGTAATTCTTTGTGCTAGTATACTAAACCGAATCAACCAAGTTCGTATGTGTTGATACTATTGATCACGTTCGCGTAAAGGCAACGTAAGTAGAAAGATTTTCGAGTTTGTACTAAAAGTTACACCAATATTGTCATTCTACCGAACCCTTAAAGCAATTCTTAAGGTAAATATTACTAACCCTAATCGTGTATGTCGATATGCGTGGATCATTGACGGAATTCTAGGATAAATTTTTTGTTATTTCCACTCCGTTATTCTTATATGAAGTTATATTTTAGTTACGAATTCCAACATGAACATCCTACAATAAATTCAATACAACAAAACTATTTGAATTTTGTAACATCTTACTTCTTTGTTTGGCTGTGTTCAATAAATTATGCATATAATATATTTTTTCTCACAAAGAGGTGAATACAAATCAGAACTACCATAAAATTCCGAAGTTAATAAAATAAAGGTACTCATTGCATAATTTTTAGTATTTAATTTAATTTATCACAAAACGTGTTGACAAAAAAACCTACTATATGATGAGGATCTCTATCTCATTAGCTTAGTTGTCACTATCACTAATTCTCACCATTAGTACAACAACGTGATTAGTATGGCAGTGGATTCTTTGACGTGCAAGCATGAAAAATGAAATCCATCAATCTTTTTCTTAATGAAAAATCAGTCCAAACTGAATTAACACAGCTAAGCGGATCTAATTCAGTGGTGACACCAACAATCCTTGTCCTGGTTAGCTGATCCTCAAACGTATATTAGAGGGTTAAAAATCCATAATTCGTTGATTAATTAGCACCAATTGGATTTGTAATCTGGAACAAATTTCAATATTAATAATGGATTGAAAAACATATTTAATTTTCAATAGATATGGCAAGACCACCCAATATCCATTGCATGCTATGGATGAGTTTATCAACGATACCGAATATCTCTTCACAAAAATACCCAATATTAGTGCAGACTTTTCTGCTTTGAAAAATTTTCAGTAAATACGTCATTGGCTTGCTTATGAGAAAAAAAACTAGGTTATACGATGCTTCGTTCGTGCTGACTGATCTGTTATTTTGTAGAAGTAATTAGTGTGACGACGTGTACAAAATATTTTCTCGATACTTTCACTTACTTTACATATTTTGATCTTGTTGATGTTCCCCTTCCAATATATCTTGATGATTATGAATTGCCCTACAAGTAACCTTTTAAACAGAGATTAAAATGTTGATTGACCCAATGTTTTACTGTCGCAAAACTAATTAAACCTGATGAATATATTTTGACTGCATCCATACTGCGAGCAAACAAAAGCTGAAGTTTGAAAGCATTGAAAGAGTTCATCTGAAACTCCACAATAGTGTTGTCAAAACATTGTTGATGTAAAGTATGTGCCTAATGCTAGAGCTAATATAATTTCTTTAGGTGAGTTGGCATCTCGTGGGTACAAATATGTTGGTGATGAAGAATTCTGCGAGGCTTTCAAAGGTGACAGCTTGATATTGCAAGGAAGGAAGAAAGAAAAAAATATTTATCATTTGGATGAGTGTTCCTTTAATAGTGGAAGGAGCTGGACAAAGACTGCGAAGAGAGTTCAATTTTCTGAAACTGTCGAGATATGTGGGGATTTTGGTAGATGGAGGATTTATTGGGATAATTCCCTTACAAATAGGCCTTGAGCCCAAGTTGTTTTGTATCACAAATCCTAAACTAATTAATTAGAGAGAGTGGGCTTAGGTTTGTGAGAGTGGAGACGGTTTTTACAATTTTGCCAATCCAAAAAAAGTAATATTATTTTAGTGGAGTTTGTGGACGTAGGTGTATTGAGAGACCAAATCACGTTAAAAAATTTGTTCGTTATTCTTCTTTTTTTTTTTATTATTTATTTTCTTGTGTTGGTTTGATTGTGTGTTTGTGCTCTAACAAGTGGTATCAGAGCGAAAGGCTCCTTCCAGGGAGGAGAATAAAGAAAGAGTAGAAGCAGAGTTGTAAAGAAGATGTCGACTACGACATTGAAGTACGAGGTTCTATTGTTTGATGGAAAGAGTAATTTCATGCTATGGCATAACACAATTCAATACTATTTGGTGCAGCAGGGTCTTGACATCGCTTTGAAGGATTAGAAGCCTAGTGGTATGAAAGATGGAGATTAGGGTAAGATTTAGAGGAAAGTTGTCAGTACTATCAGGTTAGCACTTGCTCCCCAAATCAAAATGACTATGTTGAAGGAGACATCTCCTAATGTTTTGTGGAAGAAGTTGGAGAGCATTTATTTGTCGAAGTCGTTAACTAACCGATTGTGTCTGAAGATGAATTTGTGCACTCTGAGAATGGATGAAGGAGGTGATATTCTTGACCACATTAACAATTTTAATCAATTAGTCTGTCAGCTAGTGAATTTGGGAGAGAAAATTGAGAAGGAAGAGCAGTCATTGCTTCTGTTGGCATCATTACCTAAATCTTTCAAGTCGTTGGTGCAAACGATGTGAGTAGGGAAAAATACTTTACAATTGAATGGTGTAACGACGGTCTTGAAAGAAAAATGAAAGGATGATGAGAGAATATGATGGTGGTCCTCAAATACTCATAGTTGTAGGGAATGACGAAAGAGGGAGGAATAGCAGAAAGGGTGACCGTGGTGGAAGATTGAAATCTCGGCAGAGAGATATGAGTACTATTGAGTGCTTTTATTGTGGAGAAACCGGTCACATGCAATCTCGCTGCCTACAGTTAAAGTAGGACTTGAAGAGTCTATAAGGAATGATGCAGGGTAAGCAAAAAGTTGGTAATTCCTCACTTAATGTGGTTGAAGATTATAGTGAGGCACTATTGACTACTGCTAATGATCTTGTTAAAGATCATTCTGATTGGGTGTCAGATTCTGCTGCTGACTTGCATATTTGTAAAGATCGAAGTTGTTTTGACACTTTGCAAAAAGATGGAGATTTTGACTACATCCATACTGCGAGCAAACAAAAGCTGAAGGTTGAAGGCAATGGAAGAGTTCGTCTGAAGCTCCAAAATGGTGTTGTCAAAACACTTGCTGATTTAAAGTATGTACCTAGTGCTAGAGCCAATATAATTTATTTGGGTGATGTGGCATCTCGTGGGTACAAATATGTTGGTGATAAAGAGTTTTGCAAGGTTTTCAAAGGTGACAGCTTGATATTGCAAGGAAGGAAGAAAGAAAAAAATATTTATTATTTAGATGAGTGTTCCTTTAATTGTGGAAGAAGCAAGACAAAGAAGACGAAGACTGCGAAGAGTTCAATTTTCTGAAACTGTCGAGATATGTAGAGATTTAGGTAGAGGGATGATTTGTTGGGATAACTCCTCTATAAATAAGTCTTGAGCCCAAGTTATTTTGTATCACAAATCTTAGGCTAACTAATTAGAGAGAGTGAGCTTGGGTTTGTGAGAGTGGAGAGGGTTTTTATAATTTTGTTCGTCCAAAATTTGTAATATTATTTTAGTGAAGTTCGTAGACGTATATCTATTGAGATACCAAACCACGTTAAAAATTTTGTATTGTTCTTTTCTTTTTCTCTATTATTTATTTTCTTATGTAAGTTTGGTTGTGTGTTTGGGCTCTAACAGTCTTTGTATGCTTTTGCCTTGTAGAGATCATTTCAAACCAAAACAATTATCTTATTAATCAAATAATCAAGTATTATAAAACCCATAATCAAACAAAGGCTTTTAAATTTCTTCATATTCATTTTCTTCCTGACTCACTAGACCCAAATAACCTGAAAATGGCTGACAACGTCAAGAAAACACATCAGAGTCATTTTGTTTTAGTTCATGGTGCCATGGTGCTTGGAGCTGGTATAAGGTCAAGCCACTGCTTGAATCTGCCGGTCACCGGGTCACAGTCCTTGACCTTGCTGGTTCAGGGATCCATCCCAAGCCAATCCAAGATGCTCCCACATTTTATGACTACACAGAGCCTTTATTGAAGGTCTTGTCTTGTCTTCACTTCCACAGAATGAAAAGGTCATGCTTGTTGGTCACAGCCTCGGTGGCATTAATTTGGCTCTTGCCATGGAAAATTTTCCACATAAGGTCTCTGTTGCTGTTTTCTTGACTGCTTTCATGCCTGATACCCTTCATCGACCTTCATTTGTCATGGATGAGGTATTTGTTTCATTTACTTTTATTATAAAATAGAATTATTTACTGTTCTAATACCATCTTAAAATTAAGTCGATATCTAAACAATTTCGATTTTTGTATGATGTAAATTAGTTCGTTGGGAGGATGCCTGGAGATGCTTGGTTGGACACACAGTTTTCTACTCCCGAAGACCCTCAAAAACAGCTAATGACAGTGCTTTTTGGTCCTAAACTTCTGTCGTCCATGCTTTATCAAAATAGCCCTGTTGAGGTACATATATATGCTTTTTTTTTAATAGATTCCAATATTACGCAATTAGCTTGATAAAAAAAATTATGTAATATATTAGTATTGACCAAAAAAAATTGTGTCATTAGTTGCTAATTTTTTTTATAAGTTATTTTTTAGTACTACTTAAAATCGAACTTCAGTGCTGAAATTAACTCTAGTACTAATAAATTATAAGTTTATTGGGAGTTAGTTGCTAATTTATCTTTTTTTCCTCATTATTGAAGGATCTTGAATTGGCAAAGACTTTGCTGAGGCCATCTTCATTTTACTTGCATGACTTGTCCAAGGCAAAAAAAAAATAGTGAAGAGAAATATGGGTCGGTGACAAAAGTTTATGTTATGTGTAATGAAGATAAAGCCATAACTACTCAGTTCCAAAGATGGATGATTGAAAATAATCCAGTCCATGGTGTCACGGAGATTAATGGTGCTGATCATATGGTTATGTTCTCCAAACCTCAACAGCTTTGCCATTGTCTCTCCGAGATAGCACTAAAATATGGAATTTAAATGCTTTATTATTTCTATCTTATTTTGTTTTTTTTTTCATTTTAAGGACTCTCACTAAAAATGGAATTATCGATATTTTAATATTAGAGTTTATTTCGATACCAATAAACTACAAATTTATTAGTATATTGGTTTTATAATAATGATTTGTTTGGTTTCATCTATTCATATGTGAAATATACATTTTTTTTTGTTAACACAAATAGATGGCTACACGAAACTAATTTTAGCCCACAAGCCTAAGAATTAATTATCAATAACTTATTCCAAAACAAACCAACATGAGTTCTCATTAGCGTTGATTGTCGCTAACATGATTGCACTAAAATATGATCAATTTCATCAATTCTTGCTTGTAGTTTCTTTTTGTCTTGTTTTATATTAGTCATTGGTTTGGCCGCAAATTGATCCGAAATCGTTTTCTTTAAGAAGAGATTACTATTTCAGGACAGAACGATCGCAAGTGTTATAAGAAAGCAGTCAATAGATAACCTTAAATGTTTAACTCCACAAAATCTGGTATGAGATCTCATTACCATTATGTATTGGTTGCCAAAATCATTTAGTTATTCAACATTAATGCAATCACATAGGTAGCATAGCATGTGGCATTAGATTCTGGTAAGTACCTCGCTTTCCTCAAGAGGGATTCTTGATTAGCTAATTTTAACCATGATGGAAAAATTTTCCATATGATCAATTCACTAACGCACAAATTATTATATCATAATTTTTTTTATAATTGATATTCATAAGTTAAAACTTAAAATCTAACTTACCAATTGAATTACCTATCATGAGTTATTATATCATAAATTACAAATAGTGATTCATTTTCAATTGTCCATTTGCCAATATAGACTAAAATCTCATAAAAGCAAATCCAAGTATGATAAAATGAAAATATTAAATCCAACTATGTATAAAACAAAATATACCACGTTGTCCATTTATAAAATAATTAGGGCAGAATACAACATTGGCAAAAATTAAAAAGAAAAAAGAAAAGACCCACTTATATATATTATTGTAAGTCCAACAAACTATTATTGTAACGAAAATGCACAAGGCTTCAATTGTGCAGACCGATATGTCATTCAGATGCCAACACACAAGATATATGTTTATGAACTGCTATACAAGAATTCTTTTAAGCTGAGATTAATATATGCTGTGATGACTGGACTGACACATGCAGTGTTGCAGCTTGGGGACAAAAATGCATAGACATGAATATAAGTACATGATATATGATGCATGAACATCCTACAATATATCCAATACAACAAAACTAATTAAATTTTGCAACATCTTACTTCTTTCTTTGGCTGTGTTCAATAAATTATGCATATAATATATTTTTTCTCACAAAGAGGTGGATACAAATCAGAACTACCATAAAAGTCCAAAGTTAATAAAATAAAGGTACTCGTTGCATAATTTTTGGGATTTAATTTATCACAAAATGTGTTGACAGAAAAACCTACTATATGGTGAGGATCTCTACCTCATTAGCTTGGTTGTCACTATCACTAGTCCTCACCATTAGTAAAACAACGTAATTAGCATTGCATTGGATTCTTTAACGTGCACGCATGAGAAATGAAATCCATAAATCTTTTTCTTAATGAAAAATCACTCCCTGACTGAATCAACTCAGCTAAGCAGATCTAATTCAGTGGTGGCACCAACAATACGTGTGCTGGTTAGGCTGATCCAAGAACGTCTATTGGAGGGTATGAAATTCGTTGATTAATTGGCACCAATTGGATTTGCAATCTGGAACAAATTTCAATATCAATGGATTGAAAAACATATTTAATTTTCCGTAGATATGGCAAGACCACCCAATATCCCTTGCATGCTATGAATATCTCTTGACAAAAATACAGAATATTAGCGCGGACTTTTCTGCTTTGAAAATTTTATTTTTGGAAATTTTTTCAGCAAATACGTCATTGACTTGCTTGTGTGAGAAAACAGATGGGTCGTACCACGCTTCGTTTGTGCTGATCGATCTGTCTTTCTGTAGAAATAGTTAGTGTATGTGACGTGTACAAAATATTCTCTCGATACTTTCAGTTGCTTTACCTATTTTGATGCTGTTCACCTTCAAGTTTACTTATTTTGATGTTGTTCACGTTCACCTTCCAATATATCTTGATGATTATGAATTGCTGTACAAGTAACCTCTTAAACTGAGGTTAAATGTTGATGATTGCCTTGACGCAAAGTTTTACGACAGCAAGAGACGCGATGTCGCATGATGCCGATTCTCATTGTGGACGATCACTCGTTTATTTGAAAGAGACATACTAGTCAGACGCAGACGGCAGTCTAGCAAATTTTAGAATGGCGTCCATATTGTTTTACATATCGTATTCTGGAGAAATTTGTTTTCAATTCAACGCTTCTTGTCGTCGTTTCTCCTCATAATTTCTGGTTGAATAAAGATTTTCCGCCACAAAGTACACACCTCTGACATTGTTTTTTTTTAATTAATCACTATACGTGCATTTAAGTTGCGGTTTTAACAAAGAAAATGAAAGCAACAAGTTAGTAGTATTTATCAGCGATGCCCTCAGGCAAGTGCAGAGCTCTTGTGGCTTAGAAATCATTGGCATGTGATCAGAACCAGGGATTACCTTCACCTCATCCACAGGATTCTTTTCAATCAACCACCTCTGAACCTCGTCATTACCTTATTGGCAGATGATGTAAACTCGAGGAAGGGAACCATATCTCTCTCTAGTAAGCATAATTTCTTCATTGTACAGAGGAAACGTCTCACCAGCATTGTTGCCAGAACCAAATACTGAGCCAATGTGTCATGTTCAGGACTGATACAACTCAGCATAGATTCCAGCAACATTATTGTTACCTTAGGTGGTGATAAGTGATAATGCTTGGCAGCCATGTATTTAGGTCCTAGAAGTGATGCTGTTGGAGGGTTATTGTTCCCATTGCGGAACACGTATTGGTTGTCCATCATGGAAACTGGTTTCTCAGAAAACTGCACATAGTCGCAGTGAAGACAGTTGAAATTTTATACATTGACATGATAATGCAAGATCAATTAGGGATTCAAAGAGTATTTTTTTATAATAATAAATAAGTAAATCAAAATAACCTGACTTTTTTTAAAAAATAACTTAAATTTTAACACTTTAATCAAATATAGCCTATATTTTAAAAAAAATTGAAAAAATTTCTGACCTTTGAGAGTTATATTAAA
>CAODLS011115013.1:0-24581 GCA_948243855.1 Flueggea neowawraea | reverse complement strand
GAGGTGTTGTCACAAGCAGCAATTTTTCTGAATTATTACATGTTAGAGTTTATGTGCAGTGAAATGGGTGCTCACTTTTCACCATGTGGGAGATTTTTGGCGGCATGTGTTGCTTGTGTAATGCCTCATCTGGAAGCTGATGCTGGGCTACTAGGCCAGATACATAATGATAATGCTGGTGCTGGAACATCGCCAACACGACATCCGATTTCAGCTCATCAAGTTATGTATGAGCTGCGGATATATTCTCTTGAGGAGTCAACGTAAACACATCATCATCACCATCCGAATTTAAATTCAGTTCCAGTATCTATGCCACATAAAAATTCGAGATGCACTTTCTATTTTCTTACTATAAATTAATTTTTTTTACATCTAGGTTTGGTTCTGTGCTTGCATCAAGGGCGATAAGAGCTGCCGACTGTTTAACTTCAATTCAGGTTAGTTACCTTTTTTACATCAGGGCTTCAACAAGATATGATGATCTGTATGATTTTTCTTGGCATTTAACCATTGTTAGTTTGAATTTTATGAAATAATATTTTTTTTTTCAAATCTTTTGTTTTGAACTCTTTTTTAACTTAGTGCTTTTGCTATATTGTAGTTCTCACCGACATCCGAGCACATATTGCTTGCCTATGGTCGTCGCCACAGTTCTCTTCTTAAGAGCATTTTCATTGACAGGGAGACATCAGTACCAATTTACACAATTCTGGAGGTATTAATTGTTTAACTTTTCTGTGCCAGAAAGTCTTTTACTCTGTTTTTGTCTTCAATTGAATACAGCTCCTATCTTAAGCCTTGGGGTACTTTAGGTGCAGAGCATGCGATTGTGAAGAGGCCTTGCTTCAGAATTTGTAGCGTGTTGCTCATAATTGTTTGGTGATTTGAGATCCTTTGTGTGATTGTGAAAGTGAAACTATGTTATTTTGAATGGATTGATCATTGCCTATTACAGTTGAAAAATTGAAAATAACTTTTATATTGTTGTTTATTTTTATTTGTCAGGTGTACAGAGTTTCTGATATGGAACTTGTGCGAGTAATTCCCAGTGCAGGGGATGAAGTTAATGTTGCATGCTTTCATCCTTCAGTAGGAGGTGGTCTTGTGTATGGAACTAAGGTAAACTTCATTCTGCGTAGGATGTCTTTTCGTGGGGTTCATGATACATCGCAATGTGAAATGCTTGTTGTGTAACTGCAGGAAGGCAAGTTGAGGATTCTTCAATACGATGTTTCTCAGAGCATGAGCAACACAACATCCTCATTTATGGATGAACACATGCTTGAGGTAAAGGTTGTCATAAATTTATGGTTAATTTTTTTTATTCTACAGTTTGTTGAGGTTCTGTTATTATCTAAATAAAGTTGTCAGCTTGCAAGGTTATCAAGGGGTTACGTGGGTGGATAAAAACTGCTGTTGCATATCTTCATGAATTTGAAGTCTATCTATTAGCTATCATAAGGGGAAATAATAAAACACTTACTACAAGCTAGTTCAATATGTAGACTGCATCTTTTTGTTGTCCTTTGCTTCCTCATTTACTTTATACTATTGCAGGTTCCAACTTATGCTTTAGAGTGCTAATATATGGTGTGCATTCGCATGAGATTTAATGGCAATTACACGGTTTGTATCTTTTACCCTTTCTAAGGATTGTTAAAGATTTAAGAATGTGCTTTTTCTTTTCTGTTTCACTCGTCTGTTTTCTTTTCTTTTGGGAATTCATTAGTTGTTTGTTTGTGGTTTGGCGTTAATCGTCAATCGGCGGTATATTTGTACCTGCGGCGGAACTGCATATAATCTTTTATTGCCATCGACGTGTATATTCAGTCAATTGATTTCTTTTATAGATAGATAGATAGATAATGGTGGTATATGTTTTTGGTAGATTGAGTAGATGTAAGTTGCAGATTCATAGCTTAATATTCTTGACATTCGTATCTATTCATCTAATATTTTCCAGCTTCCAGGTGGATCCTATCAGCAGTTTCTCCATTGGCAGATGGCCGCCAGAAGAGGTCTTCCTTTTTTCTTTTTTCCTTTACAGAAAGCAACAAAAATCCAGAACCACACTTTGATTTTGATTGAAAAATGGTTAACTCTTGGAAATTTCGTCAGGTTTTTTTTTTTCTTTTCAAGTTTGTGTTTCTTTCTTTCTAAGTTAACAGAAACACGTTGTATGATGAGGGGATTATCTAATCTAGAGATAGGATGATCAGTGGCTAGAGAAATGTTTTCAACTTTTTATCACACGTAATTTTAAATTGAAATGATTTTTACAGCAATGCTAGCTCAAGTCAATTCTGAGTTTACAGAGTCAATGCCTTTATATTTCTGGAAACTCCAGAATCATATATAAGACTAATTTTTCTTGTAGATTTTGTCAATTTCTTGCTTCATTCTAAACAGGCCTGTCTTGCTTATATCAAACCATCAATAATTTACAAAATTAGATCGATTTTACTTGTTAAATTGCAAGGAAAATATCCATTTAGAGACATTGAATTCATTTATTAAACTAAGTTCATTTTTGTTTCTATTTAATGTATGTTTCCTCGTTTGTTTTAGACTGAAACTTACTTTTATTTTGTTTCTCCAAAATAAACTAAATTCGTTTGTTGATTTAAAGAAACTTGCCAATTCGTCATAAAATAATAGACTATATTTGTTGTTTTATTATATCATAACATATATAAATGTATAGATGTAGGGGGGAAAATTTAGACTATTATAACCTTATCAATATCTCTATTAGTTGTATCTAAATTTTATCTCTATTGAATTCAAAAAAATGATAACGTTGTTCACTGAATACGGATGTAGAGAAAACCTCTTTTAGATTATTATATCTTTATTTGTTTTCAATTAATTATTAATATAACATTATTTGTTTTTAATAATTACTCATTTTTTTATTTTTAATGAAAATTCATATCATCACATATTTATCCACATTTGAAGTTCATTTAATATTTAAAATTCTATCAATATCTCTATCAATTGTATTTAAATTTTATCTCTATTGAATTAAAAAAAAATGATTATGTTGTTTAATAGATTGCTTATATATATATATTCACTAGATTGATGATCATTGTCATGTCTTTTATTGTTATGCCCACTCAAAAAATATAACCTTATCAATAAATTTAAATTAAACAATTATAATTAATATAAATTATTATCTAAATGTTATTATTGTATAGTATATATCTTTTACTATGGATATTTATAGTAACAAAATTTTATTTCACATTTAAAAAGCATATTCGACTTATCAAAATACAATTAAGCAAATTCTATTAAGTTTTTTATTACATAATTTTATTTTTTTGGTTATTTTTATAAGATTTTAATAACATGCAACATACATATGCAGAAGATAAGTATATTAGAAAGTAAATATTATATTTAAATAAAATTTCTGAACTCAATATAAGAGTGTAATTAAATGCAAAATTTTATTATTATTGCTTTCTATGAATAAAATTCTTTGAAATCTTATTATTGTTTTTGTATATTAGAAAAAAACACAAATTCATCAAACCCAACAATATCTTGTGTGTTTTAAACTAGTTGAATATTATAATGAGACGTGGCAAACTATGTTTTTTAATATCAATGGATTTATATTAATGTTATCTTATAGATTACAACGCTTAACTATTCCAAAGTGTTCTATTTTTTCATTTTTAATTTTTCCATTATAGACTTATTTGGCAAGTAATAGTATATAGTATTTTTGTATTTATTGTATAATTAATTTATTAAAAAAATATATTTTCTCTCTATTTTTTCACTAATTAATTATTGTCGTTTATTATAAAATATACAAAAACTACTCTCTTTTTTTCAAACAAACCCTATGTTTTTTTTTAATATAATACAGATAGATTGTAGCTCGGGTTCTGCGCAATTCAAATGGAAACGTTCTCGGTGCAACATGCTTAGTATGGAAGAAGTGATAATCATTTTATACACCACAAAAATTTTGTAAAATTTGCTCTATCGGACCGAATATATTTATTATAAATATACTTTATAATATTTCATCTAAATTGTTGTTATTTTTAGATTTACATATATAAATTTTCAATTTACGGACTTTTGTTTATATTTTATTTATATATGTTTATATTTAAATTTTATTTTTGAAATCATGTTTATATTTAAATTTAAAGAACCACAAACACACAAATTTGTTTATATGTTATTTATATTTGTTTATTTGTTGTTTATAAATAAGATTTAATCAATATATAAACATAAAATAACATATAAACAACATATAAACAAATTCGTATGTTTGTAATTTTTATTTGTTGGACTATGCGCTTGAAATTTTAAATGCTATGAATTGAAATTTTGAAATTGGGTCTTATGATTCTGTAAATTCTTATTCAAGAGTTTTGTATATGTAAATTTCCGTAAATCTCCCATGGAAGAATTCTCCCCTCGAAATTGCTTAAGCTAGTGCAGAGGCGTTATTTTGTATTTGGATTAAACAATTGGCATTGTCATTTGTCACATGACTAGGAAATTTGCATTTTTTTTCCAAGGGAGGGCCAACTTAGAGCTTGACCGGACTGGGTTTGGATGGTTTCGGTTTTGATTTGGGACGGTTCGATTCCAGTTCAAATTGTTGTCCGGATTGGTTTTAGCCATGTCTAGGGCCAAGCCCTGATGGCATTGTCATTGACAGGGTGACATCAGTACCAATTTACACAATTCTGGAGGCATTGGTTCAATTTTCTGTGCCGGGAAGTCTTTACTCTGTTATTATCAAGTGAATAGAACTCCTATCCTATGTTAAGCCATGGGTACTTAAGGTGCAATGCATGCAATAGTGAAGAAGCTTTGCTCACAATTTTGTGGTGATTTGAAATCCTTTGTTTGATTGTGATACTATAATATTTTGAACGGATTGCATCATCTCTTGTTTCAGTTGAAAATTTTAAAATAACTTTCGTATTGATGTTTTACTTCAATTTTTCTTGGATAAATTATCTTAATTTGTCAGGTGTACAGAGTTTCTGATACGGAACTTACTTTTGGTTAAAAGCTTCCTGATCAAGCATTTAGGTTAGAACTTCCTCTTCTTTCCGGACTATCAAACACCCAAAACAAATTTCATCTTCTAAATGACATTGGGATATAAAAACAGCCCAAATGGATGACTATACGAGTCTTATGCAGACAAGACCAGCAGGAGCTACTTTCAACCAACAGTTTTCAACCAAAAGTACTCAACTACGGCTTCCCATTTTCATTGCAGATTTCTCCTAAACCCTTGCTGTCAACAATAATGGTAAAGCAAAGAGTCTTATCACTTGTGAACACAACCAAGGCCGCAAAGAAGTTTCAAAACTCACACCATATGGCATTTGCAAAAATATTTGTGCTAGTAACTGCACCGTAAACGAGCTGCAACGACGAATACATTGTCGAATGCTAATGTACAGACCAAAGAGCATTCACTAACAACCAAAATAAAGCATTCACATCCCAAATTCAACACCCTGACGATCATCAAAACCACAATTTTAAATTCCCAGTCTTCGACATGACAACAACACATAATAGTCCGGACCAAAGATCAATAGCTCTCCTTGTTCAGAAATCAACAATATACTTAAATGCAAAAAGTCCATCATAACAATAGAACTTCACACTACAACCAGCAGAATGGTTCCAGTACTAACAAAGTTCAATACCGCATAAACTCGAAACTTGACCACAGTTTACAAGCAACAATTAACAATTGAACTCCGCAAAACAGAACCATAAAAGGCATGAATTACAACAGCAGCAACAAGCAAGCGCACACACAGCGAAAAGGTCAGGGAAAATCCGTCCTAACATTCCTTTCAAATGAATTCCCTGTTCAAAAACCCTTTCAATTGAACATAGAAGCAGCCAAACACAATCAATATAGGCATAACTACTACCCATTTATAACACAGAAGCTAAACCCTAAAACACAAATTGTTCAGTAATACCATCGGTCTCATATTAGAGAAGCAAAAGAGACGTATCATTCTAGAATATTCGAATACAAAATTAAAGTGATCAAAGCACGGAGTTAAGATATCTAAAACGACAGTTCATTCGAGAGAGAGAGTCGAAATCAGTTGATGTCGGCGTCATCGAAATCGTCTTCGAAGTTGTTGAAGAAATCGGCATCGGCTAGTTTATTGTCGACGTTGATCACTCCCTCTCCGAATATCTCCAACGGATCCACGTCATCCACGTCCATCGCCACCGTCGACGCCTGCTCGTCCATCTCCGCGAAGAAGTCCATCTGCATCGGCCTCATCTCTCTCTCTCTCTCTACAATCTCCAGATTGTTCCACTTTTTAACCACCGACCAACAGGCACCCGTATTATATAGACACCTATGAAAAACCTCAAAACGCTGGCGTTTCACTCAAACACTTCATACGACGCCGTTTTAAGATATTAGATAAAAAATGCTAAAAAATTGCTAAATAGAAGCCTTTAATTGACGATCGATAACGAGGACGTGGCAAATGGAGAAGCTACATGCTAACCGGTGGTGGTGGTGGTGGTGGCGTGATGGAGAGTAGCGGCGGAGGCATCAAAGTATTAACCAAGTGCTGCTCCGTCACCCGCTTTGAGAGGCTATCACTTCCGTCCAAGTTAAGGAGCTCGCATATTCACTCCGGTGTCGTTTTGGTGGGAAAATCGCGTGAATGGAGGTGCAGGTACGGTCGGTGGGACTCCAATGCGGAGAGCGTCGGGTCCGGAGGATTCAAATTTACATTTGGAAATAAGAATGGGAAGAGCGAAGAGAAGGGAGTTGGTTATGAAAGGAAAAGAAAGACAAAGCGGAAGTGGATGGCTGATAAGCCACCAAGTTTTGACGAGGAAGAAGAAGTGGAAGGGATATTCGAGGAATTTATTGACACTCTCTGGGTCGTTGAGGTAATTTCATGTCCCACATTGTTCATTGAGTTTCTGTTCGTTTTACTTTTGTTAAATTTAATTAATTCTTCTGATGAAAGTGTTTATGAGGTAATGTTAATGTATGTTCTTTAATTGCGACCATGAAAGTGTATGTGAGTCGTGCATTGTTTTTGTTGATCATACAGTACATTCTTGTATATGTTTTGATGTTTAGTTTGTGTTGGTGGAAAATACTGTGAGAAGGTCTGAATAGTTTGATTGTATGGTCAGAGCAGGTATTCAAATCTTATGGGTGGGTGCTGCCACCTATCCTCTTCTCATGGCTGCCTGCCTCTGGCCCCAAAGCCTTCCTCATGATCTTAGCCATCCCATTTGGGCAGTCGGTTTTCACTTTTGTGTTCCAGAAGTTGTTTGGGAAGCTGAAAAAGAAGCCCAAACGCAAGTTGAGGAAAAGGAGGGGGGCGTTTCGCGGGAATGTAAGTGATTCTGAAGTGGATGATGAAGGACTTGAAGAAAAACAGGGGAAGATGGGATATCAGTCTTGGGTAGCTAATGACAATGGTGCAGCGGCCGTCGATGAGAATGGTCAAGATAAACCACAATTTGGCGGATGGGATGATCTTGACGAAATGGAGTCCACACAGCGGCGGCCACCTCAAATGCCTGGTCGGTCTCGGAGGAAACCACCGGGAAATGGCAAGTTGGGTATGGGTGCAAGAAAAAGTGAAACACCCTTGCTACTCAGATTGTTGATTGCAGTTTTTCCCTTTTTAGGGTCTTGGACAAAGCTACTTTAGCTCTAAATACATGGCGCAAATGTTAATTCTTTTATCCAAGGTGGAGTATCGGATTTTAAAAAGGTCAGCTGAACAAGCTTAAAGAGTTGATAGATATTATACCAAATAACACATACACAAAAGGCTCTGCCGGAGAAGGTTAGCCTTCTTTCAAGGTTTTCCAGGGAAACCACAAATGGCCCGTGCCGGAATGTATCACGTAGTATGTTTCCATTTTTGTTCCCTCCATTTCCTTCAGCTTACTGCATTGACCTGCTATAGTTTTGTTGTTTAAAAATTTGTTTACATTGGCAAAAAAAAAACATTTTGTTTACTATATGAATTATGAAATAACCTGGTCTTGTACAGAACATATAAGAGTCCTATCTGAGGAGCCCTTCAACTGAAATCAGAGCATCATTGGAGTTTTCAGACTAGGCAAGCCACAATCAACTATGATGATAGATCTTAGAATGCATAAAACATAAAAAAGAAGATTGACAACTGTAACTCATCATGATTTCAGGAAAAAGTTGCTCTCTTCGTTCCTTCTTTTCTTTTGGTTCTTTTCTGTTTATCCCGCAAGGTCAATATGACCGTCAAAAGAATGTAGTGAAGTACATGAGATGGAAATTTCCAGTACCTCATATAAATATGTTAAAATCTGAGAATCTCTCATCTAGCAAATAGCTGGCCTCCATTAATGTGGCAAGAGGATGCAGAGTCTTGGATGCATCCGCATATATTTTCGCCATCTTTTGGAAATGAGCTTGGTAATGAACGATCCGGTATAATACCGACCTACATTAGAAAAATCAAAACGATTCATAAAGAAGAACAAAAAATTAAACAGGGGCAACCAAAAGAATAATCTCAGCAAGAAACCTTGTCAATATCGATGTGATCAGGTGTCTCATATTGAGCAACCGTAACAGCCAAACCATTACAGAATTTAGTTAAGAAAACATTCTAGTTATAACTTCAACAATTCTGGGGTAATGTTTTTGAAAATTTAACTAGATCTTTTTCACATTACAGAATTCCCTCTCAAGCGATAGAAAATGCAAGCATCTTGTTGGTAGATTGTATTGTCAATTTTTTAGACTAGTTTTTTTTAAGCTAAAATTCCCTTTTTTTTAATCAAAATGGGAGCCGATAACTACCGATAATGGTGTATCCCTGTTAGACATGATTATATACACAAATATTCTTCACCGTAAAATATTGCTTTGTTCGGTGATCCCTTGCAACCACGTACACCTTATTGGTAATTAAACAAATTAACTATTTAACTCATTAGGACAATTCAACTGTTACCGAATATTTGTGAGATTTAAGAATTGACGCAAAGTCGCATGTTTAAATCTTTAAAAGCAAAAAAATCTTCTTGAGTTAATTTCTATGCTTATTGAAACAAATACAAATCAGTCACACAAACACAAAAAAAAAGATTAATTATTTTAGTAATAAGTGTTTGGATAACCCACAACAGGTAGAATAAGCGGTAGTGACGCGTTCCGATGTAAGAGAGGTCGCGAGTTCGAGTCTCTTGAATGACGCCTTACTCTGCAAAAGTGGACCTACTTACCGTGCGATGCTGGAACGCTTGATAAGCCCATTAATAAGTGTAAGTGGAGGGCCCTTACAGTGAGGCGGGCTAGCTCTCCCGAGGGTTTATTCAATCTATTATGTAGGCAGATGCTGCCGAAATTATCTGCTGTGTGATCGTTGAAGTGGTGGTTTTACGTTATCCAAAAAAAAAAAGTTTAACCGATAAGTTGCCAGTGATTGCTGGAGTGATGGTTCCCCATTATTAAAAAAAAATTGTTTGGATAATAGAGCTTAAAAGATCAAAAAACTGGAGATGAAGAGAGTTTGACTATGAGAATCGTCGCCATTCCCCTGCATCCGAATCGCCGAGATCTTTGGACGGATGCAAATCAGGTTGCCCAATTATTAAATCTGCACAAGTTTCAAAAACGAATCTATCGATAAATACCACTACCTTCTTTTCTCATAGTGTTTTATAAAGTTTTGACATATATATTAAAAAAATAATTAAATTATATAGATTATAGTGATAATTTATTATATTATTTTTATTTATTTTAATAGAGATAGTTGAATGTAATTATTCAAACTAATTTAATAAAAAAATTAATTTAATAAAATATTACTTATTTTAATAAAAATTAATTTATTTTAAAAAATACTTTTTGAAGAAAGAATGAAATACCAACCAAGGTAGTGGTAATTACTATTTATAAAAGAAAGGGATGTATTTGAGAGAAAAAGATGATAAAATAAACCACACATGAATATTTTGGTTGGATTAGATAGATCCCACAGAATCTAGCTTTTAGTATGTGCCGTTGCACCTCTATCGGTGGCTGCAAAATTGACAGCAGCACATACTATATAGTCTATAAACCACGCAATAATCTTGTTTCTTTTTTCTATATATATATATAGAAAATGAAGTCATGTTGTTACCAGCATATATTTCTGGACAAAACTTCCAAAATTAAACTATTTTTTTAGATAAAGAATCAATTCATTTCGAAATTCAACTCAACTAAATTGATTCTAAAGTGAAATAGTATCATTTTCAATTAATCCAATTAGGTTGGTCTGACCGATAATTGCTGGCAAATATTATCAATCATTAACCGAAAAAAATACGCATTCGGGTAAGAAGTTCAATTAAGTCTTTCAAACTAAACTTTAGTGTCTGAAATTATCATATATTAGTTCAATTAAAATTATGAAATTATAAGTTTTTTTAACTACTTCACATAACAAAATATAAAATTTTAATTTTCTTTCCTAAATTACCTTCATTTTTTTGGTTCAACCACCAGGATTACCCTCATGTTTTTAATTGCATTAAATGTATGTTTATTATAAGTTCATTTTCAAAAAGCAAACAAAATTTGATGTATTTATTGAAGGACATTATAGAAATTTCATTCTAAAACTACATTTAAAAATGAAAAGTGGGTTAAAAAAGGACTATAATTTTAGGACGGAGAGAATAATATTTTTATATTTATATGAAAAGAACAAAAATGAAAATTAGAAATTGAAAACAGGAGGAGCTAAAGGCTAGGCATTTTAAACCAAATTACTATTGTGGTTTGTTGTTTAGATGAGATTAATAAGTTAACGGGATTTGCGGAGTCAAAATGCCAAATATTCTGAATGATTAACCACACACCAACACTCAATGACTTGTTATTAGCTGGCATCTTAATTGTTCATAACTGCAATTTTAGTTTGCTTAAGTATATTAAACTATGGATAATTATCGTCCTTCTAATTCTTGGCAACCCAACCTAATTGAGCTGCATGGAGTTAATGTCACTAGTGCGCAGAATGAACTTTGTTGTGCCGATCCACCCGTGAGTTCAGACTTTTCATTAAAAAAAATACTACTCCTGGATTATGATTGTTGCTCACATGCTTTAGATTCTGAGTTTCTGACATTTACAAATATGTGATTGGATTCTTTGTTTCATCATTCATAGGCTCGAAGCTCGATTAACACGCCACCTATATTAATTAAAAGTGAACAAGTACAAATAATTGAGATATTAATGTAAAAAGAATCATACATTCATACTATATTAGTTGATGCTTAGTCTAACGATAATTATCTAATTTTTATAGGAGAAAATTTTAAGTTTGAATCTTAATAAAAATAAAAAATAAAATAATTTATTTAAATTTTATCCACTCATTATCTTTTAAAAAAATATTATATTAACTGATCAATAAAAAGAAAAAAAAAATAGTTTATTTTTTATCACTACAATTTTTAATTTTAACGGTACGATTTGTCAACGAAAAGGGTACGTTCCACTTTTTTTAAGATGCCATTTACGTCGCCGATGTAGTTGTTCCGAAATTTCGATAGAAATGAATATGAAATGAAGACATATCTAACGTTATCAACCGCATATTTCACCATTTGACTGGATAATTTATATTTAGTCAATCACGAACTTATCTATTTGCTTACCTAAACAGACACAGTAGTTCATTGCTTAGAAATATCAGCGGCCCAAACTAGTAAAAAGAGATTTTGTTTTCAAATCTGATACGGAATTTGGAAGTCCGACCAATAATTAGAATTGTTTGATTGACCAAGTAACATATAACACAAAATAGGATAAAATAAATATTTTATTCTGTTATCAATATATTAGTAATTTATTGGTACTAAAATTAATTTGAATGCTTAAAATTTGGAGTTCGATTTTTTGTAAGAGCAAATAAAATGACTTATCAAAAAAAGAAAAAGTTTCGTCTTCTTGTTTTACGAGAGAAAAAAATTCCCTATAGTTCTTCGACCATTGATCGAAGAAGAAATCGTTTGTAACTGCTCTCTAAAGTATGATGTACTAATCAAAACTTGTTTACCATCCGGTTTACACCTTAAAGTAACAATATATTTTGTCCTATCTTTTACTATGTTATCTCCTATTTATAAAATCTATTATTTCTTTCAACAAACAAGCCCGACAAGTCCAAATTTGGTATTCGTTTATTATAACTGTTGACAAGTCAAGTAAAAAAAACCCTATTTTTATATCAACTCAACGAAACTTATCTAGTATAAGGGTGGCACCAAACATGATTCAACACAACGAAGTTAACCCTAACCAGACATGATATGATGGGATGAAAGTCACATTCAATTTAAATACAAAGTCACTTGCATTTTTTAAAAATGGTCAGTTGAACTTTAATGTATAGACACTTCATTAAAACATCCTTGAAAGAAAAAGCTATGAGCCGAGCCACAAGACTCGTTTATTTTGCTTTGCACCAGTTGGCGTATAACTCATCTCACTTTGATTCAACCTATCAAGCTGCAAAAATAATTAGAGGATCAATCTCATTTATTATGATTTTCCTTAAATGTCAACAATGCAATAAGAAAATAAACATAAACATTGAATCAAAGCTAAAATTTGATCATGTAATAACAATTTGTGCAAGTTGAAGCTGTTCAATTTGTAGGCAATAAATGGAAGTCAACCGCTGGCCATTTGACAGAACAAACCACCAGCTGCAGGTTATTTTACGTTTACCCCACAAATCACAACTAAGTCAGAAGGTCGACTTTGACACAGAATGGCCTGTAACAAACCTTGACCCATTCTCTGCATCAGCAATATGTCTTGCCGCAATTGTTGCATAAGCAACTCAAGATTTTCAGTTATTTCTTGGTCACCGCGACACCATATAGCTCACATTTGACATTACTTGAATTGAATTATGCGTGAAATCAACTGAAAGATTACACTTTCCAGTTTGTAAACCTAGCACATTGATGTATATATCAGTCATCAGTGAACTTTTAGGCCACAAAAAAAAAGGCATTCTATTCATCATCTCCCTTTAGCCTTTTCTTCTGCTTTCTTCGCTGATCACGCAAACCTGAAACAAGAAACTCGTAAAAATTTAGTTTGTTTTTGCCAAAAACTTGAATGAATTACATGTACAATTTCAGATATGAATTATGTGTACAATTTCAGAGAAAAAGATGGGAGATTAAATGGTACTCACGTTTCTTTTCTTCTTTCCTTTTTCTCCTGAAATTCTCCATGTTTCTTCGTTTCTCTGCCACCTCTTTCGTGTCCATGTGCACCTGTGGGTGAGATAAACAGAAGACGGATAGTTTGGTAAGACTCACAACAGAAACGAGTGGACTGATCATTTTATTCAAATTTGTGAACTCCTAATTGGTGCGAAGAATGAGAAGTAAAAATTTGACTGAAACTTGTACCTCGCGGCCAGCAGTGCGTAACGCTTGGAGTGGCTCAATGCAATCCTGACCAATAACAACCAGTTTCCTTCTTTGGTTGTCTCCTACTTTCGTGTTATCTTCAATCTTTTGCTTAGCTAATTCTTCAAATTGATGTTGCAAGAGGGGTGAAACACCCGCCTGCAGGCATATAGGATTTGTAATAGTTAAGATCATTTTTGGCACAAGAAATCATAGAATATGCAACACAGAAATATTACTCAAACAAGAACTCAAATCCTTTCATTACCACCATATGAGTTGTAACACAAAATAAGCAAAGATCAATAGACATTACCCCGGCCAGATATCGGTGTGAAAATGTTTTTGGTTGCAAGGGCTGTGAAAGCAACGTATTCAGCTCCTACAATTAAATTATAAAACATTAATAATCAACTTTTCCAATTAACCAACAATTTCTCTGTGCATTTAGATTTCACAGGAAACAGTTGACATTAAAATGAGAAATTCTCCATTTAAGACAAAACCTGCTGTAGCTTTTGCAGCTGCAAGGAGGTGGCCTTCTTTTGTTTATGCTTGGTCACCCTTTCATCCTCACTTTCATCGTCATCCATAATTAACTCAACCGATGCTGCATTACGTTCAAACCAGTTTCTTTCTGCTTTATCCTAAAGTAGGCACACACAAAGACAAAGATCCAATGAAGACAATGCAATATAGTGGACAATAAAACAGAAAATTCCACAGTTAAAAGTGCAAATATCCAAACACAGAGAAGCAAAAAATAAGTAATTCTCTGGTGGTTATTACACAAATTACCAGAAAAAGTTAAACGTGAAGAAAACTAAGATAAGTTGAGCAGTACATATGAATAGTATGCAGTAACCAAAAAAAAAATGAATAATATGCAAAAGAAAGAAGAAAACTTGTGAAAATTGGAATAACATAATTGTTTTATTAAAACTTTAAATGCAGGCATATGCAAATGGATGAATGCGTCATCAAGGCATGTAAACCAAAACCTACAGAACATAATAGTGGGAGGTAAAATGTTAACATAAAAGCATAACGATTTTCCCTACGCATAAGCTGACCCTCAACACATTCTACTGTTATAATTGTATGCAATAACCTCATATTTACAATAAGCAGTAGATCACATAATGGAGGAGCAACAAAGTCTTACCTGGGAGTCCTTTCGGGTAATCTTGTCTATTTGACGCCCAAGGGATAGTCGTTTCATCACCTCTGGCATGTATGATTCCTCTACAGGAAACCTACGGAAACTTTCCTGCAAAAAGAACAAACAATACCAAAATATGCATAATTTTAGAACTTATGCCCAATATTGACAAAAAGAGAATGAATTCCAAGTCGTATCAATCTATGCAAATCACAAACTTCACTCTGGCTCCCCAAAAGCAAAAATCAGAAGTCAAGCAGTACTCTGAACAAAGTAATGAAACTAGAGAAGAACTAAATTTGATTTGCACCTTTGAAAATGATTTGCACAGAGTGGCAAATTTTGAGGTATCACTAGGTGAGATCAAGGCAATGCTGCACCCATCAGTGAAAGCTCTAGCAGTTCTTCCACTTCTGTGTACATAAACCTAACACCAGATGATGAACATGTAATTTTTTGAAGAAATAAAGACATAAGAAGAAGCTATGGTTGAAAGCATTCAAGATGTTTACTTCAGCTGAATGTGGAAGCTGATAATGAACCACTGTTCGAACACCAGGAATGTCAAGTCCTCTTGCAGCAACATCAGTTGCAATTAGTATACCATTTTCATTTGATCGAAAACGATCAATTGCCTGCAATAAAGACAAGGGCAAGGGGTTGCCATCAACAGTGAAAATCAAGGTCACACCATAATTTTTGATGGAACCACATGATTTTAAATTTTCAAAAAAGATAGCAGGAAGAAAAATAGGTCACAAACTTTCAAACGAGCTCGCTGCTGCATCTGAGCATGAAGTGGCCAGGCATTGACACCGAGAATGCGCAGCAGAGCAGAAATATGGCGCAAAGCCGCAATTGATGTGCAGAATACAATGGTGCGAACTTGTCCATGAACACTTAATATGTAGTACAAGTAAGCATCTTTATCTTCTTCCCTGCATCTGCAGGTTCATTACAGTCAGAAACAAGAAGAATCAGCCTTGGTAAAAAAAAAAATAAAGAAAGAAAAAAATTCATCAATATTAGTTCACTAAGCTAAAGCTTACAATAAGGTACAAAAAATAAACGGTTACTATTTCCAATTCAATTTGAAGAATATGCATGTAATTTATTTGAATATTGAGTACACTAAATCTTTTCATTTTTAACCACTGAAATCACAGTAAGGTTTAAAACCTTACACCACAAGAGCGTAAAAACTTGGACAAATGATAATTTTGTTAGCTAAAGAATTCTGATTCAATAAGCAACAAGAAGTACATACTCAATAAATGATTCCTCAATCTTGTTTGCCAAGATAGATGCATTTGTCAAATCAATGATTGCAGTATGAGGTCTCATTCCCGCTCGTTCAGAAAGAGTTTCTATAGAATTCAGTCCATCAACTGTTGAATTCTTTGATTTTACTAATCCACGCTTTAGCTTCTTACGAAAATCAGCAGATAATGCTATAGTTGCAGAAAAAACAAAAGTTTGTCGTTTCTTTTTTTGCGTGTTTGTATGAGTCATAAAATTTCCATCTCCCGTTTCCCCTTCAACAGAATTATTGATCATGGGCAACATGTCAATTATCGACTGCAGCTCACCGAAATGCCCAATTTCAATCATTCTGTCAGCCTCATCCAGCACAAAGAATGACAATGAATGTAGCTGCAATAATAAAGACTGAAAGAATCAAACTCAAGTTTTGCACAATGAAAAAAGTAAATATATAAGATGCAATATGGAGACTCTTACGACATGCTGATGTCACTTATACAATTTAGGAATAGAAAATTTGCTACTTTCAGACTTAAAAGCTGTGACAATATCTAGTGGTTGGGCAAACTAAAGAAAGAGATGCTCATTAGTAACAGGCTCATACTGGGAATATATGGCGATAGCATGTCTTGACTAACCTCAATGAGATGCTTTTCTCCTCCTGACATAAGTTCCCACAGCCTTCCAGGTGTTCCAACGATAATCTCAGGCCTTGCTTTCAATAATCTTTCCTGCTTTTCAGTTGACATTCCACCGACGATAGGAACCACCCTAATGTCAATGCCTTTAGCAGCTTCTCTGAGATGATCAGTAACCTGGACAATAATAACATAAAAATTCATCGACGATTCAAAATTATCAAAGATGAAATTCATGTAGAGCAAGCTATCTGTGCATTACAATCAGGTTAGAGGTTGATATATCTTGAACAAGTTTCTCTGCAGTCAAAATTGAACAAAATTTAAGCTATGTTATATCCGCTGGTAAATATTTATGTTCAATGGTTCAAACAATAGCAATCCACATCCCATATTCCCAACTCCCTCATATCACAAACAATGCACGTGGTTTTGTATATTCATAGTAATATAAAAAAACCCTATCTATTTACCACACAAAGTATGCACAAAATGTGGTGAGATACCAAATCATCATAACAAAAAAGGTATGGGTGGACGAAAAATAATGAGCTTTCAGCTGACTCAGAATTTCATAAAATATAAATTAAACACATGATAATCCACGAATTGACCAAAAGGATCAATTCAAGATTAGCAACATTACAAATACCTGAATTGCCAGTTCTCTTGTGGGAGTGATGATGAGAGCCCTCAAAAAAATTAAACACATGATAATCCACGAATTGACCAAAAGGATCAATTAAAGATTAGCAACATTACAAATACCTGAATTGCTAGTTCTCTTGTGGGAGTGATGATGAGAGCCCTCAAAAGGCCTTTTGGAGCATACTTTTCCGCTTCCTCCCCCATTTCATCACGCAAATTTCCTGCTTTATCTCTTTCCTCCAGTAGACGTTGTAAAATGGGCAAACCAAAAGCCAGTGTTTTTCCCGAACCAGTTTCTGCGGCACCAACAACATCCTGTAGCACATAATTTCAATAAAGACTACTGAAACAAAAGGCATCAAGTTCCTAACAAGCCTTAGACAACAAACTCAACTGACCTTCCCTTGATGAGCAGAAGCAGGGATACAAGCCTTTTGTATGGGTGTCGGTTCCTTGAAACCAAGCCTGCATATTGACTTCATAAGTAGAGGATGAAGTCTCAATTCATTCCATGCACAAAATTCATCCTCATCAACTGACTCTCCTTCAGCATCATTCTGGCTGTCAGCAACTACAATCACAATCATATTGTTAAAAATTACCGCTAACAGGCAATGAATTTCAACCATAGACCAAGACAACACGTGTTAATCCTACATCTCACAAGAAATTTACATAAAAAAGCACGCAGCACAAACTCAATGAACAATTCTTAACAAAAATGACACTAACCTGCTACATCTTCCGGCTTTTTTTCAATTTCTTGCGTCTTGCTTTTCTTCCTTTTTCTCTTCTTCCTTTTCTTCTTGCTTTCCACATTGTTCTTCTTATCCTCATCCTCCTCCATCGCCTCCAGTAGCTCTTCAACCCCATCATCAACATCTTTATTCTTCTCCTTCAAAGATTTAGTCTTTTTCCCTGGCTTCCCTTTCTCAAGTTTAGGAATTTCTAAACCATAGTCAGCCTCATCAATCTCTTCAAGCGAAAGAAATCCTGTGCATAATTGCCAAATCATGAAAACCATAAATTTTTCATTAACCTAAGCATAATCAAGGGCAAGTGATCACTAAACACCAATACATAAACATCAAAACAAAACAAAAAAGCAATTTTTAATTCCTTTGTCAGGAAAAAAAAATATAATGAGAAACATGGTAGAGTGGTAGCTAAGAGAAGGTCGAGCAACAAAAATTGATAAGCACAAAATATCAATCAATTGAAAACACAACCAGTGGAAAACAATCACTATGAGCATCAGGAAAAAAAAAACCAATGTTCAGTTCAAGTTGATGATTTTCTAGGCATTTAAGAAAACAGAATAAAAAATGTGGTGTTTTATATATATATAAAAGGTAAGAATAAACGATAAGTGAACCTCCTTCAAGCTCGTGAGAACCAGAGAGAACTGAGAAGGGGTCGTCTTCCGAGAGAGATTGAGTCCAAGCAAGTGAGTCGAATCGGTCGAGTTCTGAGTCAAGGTGGGTTCCCATCGTCTTTGCCTTTCGCTTTGAGGCATTAACAGACGGTGAAGAAATAGCCGCCATTGGTGAGAGCTTTCGGAGCTGGAGCGTCAAAAGAGGAGGGGTTTTGCAGTAAGTAAACGGTGTCGCGATACAGAAGGGTTTTAAGGTCATTTAACTTCTGGTAAAAAAGAAAAGGTTATTGGCCTTTATTTACACAACCTTTTTAATTACTAATTATTTGCACAACCATTTAAATTAACCTTGGCAAAATATTTTTAAGTAAAAAAAAAGTAAAATTTTTGGACATCCAAACTTCAATCTAATAAATTGAAATAGCAAAAATTTAATATTTAAATATTTTGTTAGAAATTATATCTAAACTTTATAGAATTAAAACGATAAAAAAAGAAGTATTCAAGTTTAACTAAAAAGATCAGAAGCCATTAAATTCGTTAGGGTGTTTCTCAAAGTTAAGGCCTTGTTTGGTATAGAAATGCCAAATTCCTCGAAGAATATTTTTTGGAAAATTAACTTTTCAGTAATTTTCTTTTTGGGAGAAGTGTGATCTATTATTAGACTCCAAAAATATTGGTAATTCAGCGCATTGAGTTTCCAGCTTTGATATACTCAAGTTTTTTCTTTAACAGAAGGTGTACCCCAGTTAGGTGAAATTACATGTTTAAAATATTGCAATTCTTCTCATGTACTGTCTCACTCAATCAATCCAACATCAACTTCATTCAAAATTCTCTCTTTTTTAAAATAAAATATCTTAATACAAACATAAGATTTTTTTAACAAAAAAAGAGAGCCTAGTCTCACTAGTAATAATATATTTTTACTGAATATGATCATACAAGTATTATTCTTCGTTGTAAAATATTTAAAGAGTTATAATTGAACTGAGTGAGGTAATCAAGTCTCATCACCGCAACACCTCGAAACTAGCAACCTTAGAGGTTACCCCAAGCTTATTGACGACCTAAGTCCACTTCCAACTGAAACGCTCATCCCTCTAGAGCTCGAACTTGGACTTACGAACTTACCGCTAAGCTACCGTTTGAGGGATAATACAAACATAAGTTGCTCATTAAAATTTAGTAAAAAAATCATATTTAATGTCTAAAAGCTCAAAAAATTGGTTAACAACAGGAATAGCAACGAGACAGATCGAAGACGGATTTTGGTATTCTTGTCTTCAGCTTGTAACTTGCACATTTTTTCTCAACCCTGCCCTCGTACTCCGCGGGCATGAAATTATATCATATCCCCGCTCCGTTGAAAAACTAACATTCTCGTCCCTGCCATTACCCCGCTCCGTTAAATTATTATTAATTTTTTTTGTCTAATTTGTATTTTATTATAATTCAAGAAATGATACAAATAATTTATATAAATTTCAACAAATATAAATATAATTCAAGATATTATAAATATATATATATATATGTTCTATTAACAAATTCATAAAAAATATAATTAACATATAAATATGGTTTAACTATATATATATATATATCAGGCAGGGTACAAGACGAGTGGATATATTAAATACCGACCCCACCTCATACCTGATAATTTCAATTTTGAATTACCCTAAAATTTACTTCGTTTCCGGTCAAACATTGAAAAATCTGCCTGCTCGAATTGAATTAGATCGATACTCCGCATGTTCGGGAATCAATAGGAAACAATTAAGATGTTAAAAATTTGTTTGATTGTGGAGCATGACATCTGACTTCCACTAAACTCCAATCATGTCCTCGAAAAATATCCGGGAACCACAACGACGCTACTCACTAAAACATCTGCCAATAAGCTATTCATATTTCTCTCTCTTTCTCTCCATGCACTTTCTTCTCTCCAAGTCCCTCCTCTTCTTCCACCACCACAGGACGCTCCGCCACCGCCACTTCTCTGTCTTCGCCGTGTCCACCACCACGAGAACCCGCCTCAGAGGCGTGGTCTTCGACATGGACGGCACTCTCACCGTCCCTGTAATCGACTTCGCTGCAATGTATGAGTCCGTGCTCGGTGAAACAGAGTACTTGAGAATCAAGGCCCAGAACCCATCTGGAATTGACATTTTGCGCCACATTGAGAGCTGGAGCCCCTAAAAGCAACTTACGGCTTATGAGGTCATTGCTCATTTCGAACGTCAAGGCCTTGATCGCCTCCAAATTATGCCCGGTAAGTGTGTAGTGTTGGTGGTTGTCAAAATGCTCGGTTCTTTTTTTTTTTTGAGAAAGATTTGAACTTTTAGGTGAATTGTGGTGTAGGTGCTGCTGAGTTTTGTGGGTTTCTTGATTCGAAAAATATAAGGTTAGTGTTGATATTCACATTGAGCTCTTCGATGTTTGTAATGTAGGTTTGGAGTTGTAGTTGTTTGACTGATTGGAGAAAGAATTGAGCTTCAATTTACTTTGTTTTGGATTATGTGGTTGCATACTGGAATTTTGTATTTTTCTTAGACATTTTTAAGTACAAGAGTGATGTGATTGGCTTATTTTTCGACTATTTTGCTCTCAATTTAAATACAACATGCGTGTTCTAGTTTCTGTGAATCAGCATAGCATTATGCAATTGTTATAGATGAACATTACTACTTGCAAAGTAACTTGATTATGATAGTAGTGATAATAGTATTTGTAGACAATTCGTTTGTCGCATAGTAATAACAAAATGCTTACATTGTTCTCAGAAGGGGATTAATCACACGAAATGTCAAGGACTTCCCAAGTTGATCTTTTTCATCAGCGATTTGGAGTAAGTTTGACTGGAATTTATGAATGTGATTAAGGTTGTTGAACTAAAGTTTAGATCTTTGTGTGCTTTTTCGGCTGCAGATGAAGTTTTGTCCAGCGCTAAGCAGGGAGTTCCGTCCTTATAAGCCAGACCCTGCTCCTTTGCTGCACATATGCTCAACTTGGGAAGTCAATCCTTCTGAAGTGCTGATGATTGGTGATAGCCTTAAAGATGATGTAAGCAAGAAAAAGTTATTTTTTCTCACTCTGGTGAATTCCATGTTAGTGTTAGATTCTGTATGTTTTTGCCTTCTCATTAGTAAGTCAGTTTAATGCATTGCATGTATCGTATATCAAATGCAGCACTTGTTTTTCCTGCTCCATTAATTAATCTTTGTAGCAAACAAGGTGTTATAAGCTGACTTATCATATGTATGCTACAGATAGGTTGTGGGAAACAAGCAGGAGCGTTTACATGCTTGCTCAATGAGAAAGGCCGGTATGGTTCTCCAGATTTTGCCAAGTTGAATCTAATGCCAGATTTCAAGGTGTCCTCCCTATCAGAACTTCTCTCAATATTGGACACGAATTTCCATTTGATGCCATGATTGTAAGTCCGATAGTGTAGGGCTGACACAAGGTTGTGGATTCTGATTCGTCAGTGTGTCAAGTAGGACAGTGGTTTATTAGAAAAATTGGGGATGGAGAATCAAAATAAAGCACTGGACATTATTTTCCGAACTGTCATCGGAAATGAACAATGGATTCATCCGAGGTGACAGCTGGCCATTCTCCCTACAGGCTACACCATTCTCCATCCCCATCTATCTTTGCAAGGTGAATCCATTGTTGTGACCTCGGGTTATTATGTAAAGGAAACAGCTACAACAGTATTTGTGTGTCTTCTATACTTTTTTATTTATTCTTCTTACCATTTATTTGCGTGGGAATGAGAAAATATGCAAAAATAACTCGCCCACCGTGGGGCTCGAACCCACGACCACAAGGTTAAGAGCCTTGCGCTCTACCGGCTGAGCTAGACGGGCTTGCTGGTTAGTTATCTTCTATTGTCTTACATCTCATTTCTTGATCAAATTGGCGCCAAAAATAAAAAGCTTCACAACGGTGTCCTGCCACGTCATCCTAGTGAATAACTGTCCCGTCACCACCATTGACCAATGACCATCCTCTTTAGCTCTCACTCCCCATGTGTATTCAAACCCAAACTCTGGATTTCTTTCATGAACACGTAAAGAAGATCAAGAAACAGAGACCCCTCTCGCCAAAAGAACCCAAAACAATGAGTGAACAACTTCAGACTCTCAACAACGCCGACTTCAAGACTGCTGCTCTCGACGAAGGTCAAGAATGCTTTGACTTCAATCTCTTACGTCTTGACAGCTTCCACTCCAACCCCGTAAACACGACCTGCGGTTGCGCCACCAAAACCTCGTCCAACAAACGCCGTTCTCCTGACTCCTCTAACCTCGTCACCGACCCTATCATGAACCCCAAGAAGCTCTTCCAAGATAATCCCCAAGACATCAACAATAATGCTTCTTCGTCTTACTACTACAATGGCTTCTCCAAGATTTCTCTACCCGTCTTGTCCTGCCCTGAAGACCCGACTAGAATGCCGACGGCGGCGCTTACCCAGAGCGTAAATTCTGTTGCTTCCCTGCGCCGCTGCATTTCTGATCCCTCTGAGGGTTCTGGTGTGAATTTGGCTCCTCTGTCACCCCCTGAAAGTGCTAAGAATGTCGGTGGGAATGTGATGGAGACGCCTGCTTCGAAAGGGAGTGCTTCTCTGCCTCCGCGTCCACCTGCTATTAAGAGGTCAGCGTCGGACCCATCTCCAAGTAAGAGCTTTTCGTGGTCTTCGAGTTCTATTGACATGGGTGTTGATGGTAGCCCTAACTATGAGGTGAGTTTTTTTTTTTTTAATAAAAGATTGAATCTTTACTATTGTTTTGTTGAATAGTGTGTTTCTTTTTGAGTTTAAGATTAGGGTTTTATTCTATTTAGAATTCTGTTATGAAAAATTGAATCTTTATTATTGTTTTGCTGATTAATGTGGTTCTTTTTCTGTTTAAAGATTCGGATTTCTTGTTGTTTGCATGATGACTGTCAGCTTATTTTAGTCAGGATTAATGTTCAAATGGTTTTTGAATGGATTATTATTGTTAGAATCTGAGGAAGTTGAAGAGCTATATGAAGGAAATGAATCAGTGGATGGACGAGATACTACCTGATCAAGTGACGTTTGAAGATGATGAACAATATAAAGATGCTGATGACAAGTCTGTGAAGGTACCATCTTTGATCAGTTTTGCTTGTTTGAGAGAAAATTCTAGTTAAAATTTGCAGAAGCTAGGTCTTTCGAGTCTTTGTGTTGCTGAAAATAAAATATTCGCATTTGATTGTTGTAGTGTGACTCTGTGCGAGATGTTGAAGAGGCTGTGAGTGTTGAGAGAGTTGGGGATTACCTAATCATTCACTTCAGGTGCCCTTGTGGAAGAGGTTATCAGATTCTGCTTTCTGGTAATAGCTGTTACTACAAGCTCATGTAGATTCAGGTAATTTTTCCTTACTATCCGTTAGAGCTGCTTTCTTTTACAGCTTGCATCAGCTTTTAGAGCTTCTTTCTTTTACCGCTTGTACAGCTTTTCGTCTTGTCGAGAAATACATTCCATTAACTAATTTTCTTTCGGGTGTCTTCGTTCAATTCATTTGGAAGACCCCTTTCATTCTTTTGGACTTTTGAACCTTTGTTTGTTTAAAATTGTTATTTCATTTTGAATTCCATTATGATATTTGTCATTTTAGGATACACGTTTCTCTTTTCCGGACTAATCTTGTTAATTATTCCTGTTTTCTGCACAGTACTAGCGTGTTGATTTTCTGCACAGCATCGGTTGAGATTCAGTTGGAGGTTTTACAATACAGAGTGTCAAGTTTTTGAAGACTTCATTTTGATGAATAACAATTTCATGTAATTAGCTTGTTTTCCTCTTACACTGCTTGTTATTAGAGTACGAACTCTGCTCTAGATTCATTTATGTTGGTAAGAAACATATTTGTCAGGAAGTTGATTCATATACTCTGATAGAATTCTGTAACCGAAGAAACATAGTTGTCGAGGAAGTTGATTCATATACTCTAA
>CAODLS011114889.1:0-13438 GCA_948243855.1 Flueggea neowawraea | reverse complement strand
CCGAATTTGTGAGCTTCACAATTCAAAGAGAGAAAAGTATAATTTTGTGAGCTTTAGAATATTAATTCTAAAAGGGTGCTAGTACACCGTGATCACTCCAAGGTAAGTTCGTTCGTGTGGATACCTGTAGCCACGTTCGCGCAAAAGCAACGTGATTCCTCAAAGGTGATTCGGGTTTTGGTGCAAAGAGCTACACCAATATTTCATACAACCGATCGATTGTGTCCTGGTGAAAGGTAAATCTTCCAACCTTTATTATATATGTTGATATGCATGGGTCCTTGGGGGAATTCAGGGCATTAAATTTTTGTTATATCCGCTGTCATGTATGTATATGAATGTCATATTTTAGCCGCGAATTCTAACACTTGAAACCCGGAGAAAGAAGAAATTGTACAAGTCGTTGAAACCATGCACGAAGGGCCTATTTTAAACCATATAAAGACTTTTGAAGCTTGCAAACATAATCTGGGCAAGAGGGATCTTCGAACCCCACAGGTTGTTGCATATAAATAGTGGTATCCAAACAACCATATAGAAAGGCATTAGAGATATCCAATTGATGAACAGGCCAGCGCAACATTGTAGCCAAGGCAATAACAGTGTGAATGGTGGGAATCTTGACAATAGGACTGAATGTTTCAGTGTAATCCACACCACTCTCTTGAGTGTAACCATTGGCAACTAGGCGGGCTTTGTAGCGAGAAATACTACCATCGATATTATGCTTGATGCGGAAAACCCTTTTGTTGCCAACAATATTGGTATTAGGCGGACAAGGAACAAGCTCCCAAGTATGATTGTTAAGGAGGGCTGACATTTCTTCCTTCATAACAGTTTGCCAGGCTGGGTGTTTGAAAACTTGTTTGTAAGTTTTGGGTTCAACTGGTGGAGGGAATGGTGAGTGACAGTATGGGCAAATTTGCCGAGAGAGTGGAGAATGGAGGAACGAAGGTTAATGGGATGGGTGCGGAGAGGCCTAGGAGGTGGAGGCGGAGTAAGTGACGAGGACGAAGGGAAGGGAGGGGTAGGTTAAGGAGACGAAGACGACGGATGAAGAGGAGGAGAAATGGGTTGAGAGGAAGGGAGAGACAGGTTCGAATCGGTGGGGAGCTACGAATGAGGATGAGAGTAGTTGGGGTTAGGTGGAGGAGACGGGTCAGAAGCATATGCTGGTGCAGGGCCCCAAATGAAGTCTTCGTGAGAGAGTGTAAGCTATGGAGACGTAGAAGATGGCTGGTCGGAGGGAGGATGGGGGCATGGAACAGAACTGTTTAAACAAGAATAACTTGTCATTGAACCTAGCATGGCGAGCAAGATATATACGATTGGAAGAGGGGTCAAGACAACGATACTCACTATGAATTGGATTATTCCCAAGATAGACACACAGAGTGGTGCGGAAGGAGAACTTGGCTGAGTGATAGGGACACAAAAGGGGAAACACAGTGCAACCAAAGGGACGAAGGTCGAGAAGATTGGGAGAACGTTTAAACAGACACTAAAAAGGGGATTGGTGACCAAGAATAGAAGAGGGAAGATTGTTAATAAGCATAACCGAATTTTCAAAGGCAAAAGTCCAAAATTTGAATGGGACATTGCCGTGAGCAAAAGTGTAAGACCAAAATCAACAATATGACGAATTTTGCGCTCAACAAGACCATTTTGTTCATAAGTGTATGAACGAGCGATGCGATGAACAATGCCAACAATGTGAAAATACTTGTTAAGACGTTGGAATTCACCTCCCCAATCAGAATGAAAGATTTAATTTTCGTGTTAAATTGGCATTCAACAAGATAGTGAAATTGCAAAAAGGTAGAGTATGCATCACTTTTATTTTTGAGGATATAAAGCCAAGTAAAACGAGTGTAATCATCACCCAAAATAAACATATATTTATGACCATGAAAAGATAACACATGAGAAGGTCCCCATAAATCACCATGAACAATTTCAAAATGAGCCTTGTTGGTATGTTCAACAGAAGCTAACGGGGCTCTAGATAATTTTCCTAAGGCACAATATGAACACGGAGCAACTAAAGAAGATGAAAAAGGTATATTTGACTCTCGAAGAATATGAGACACAACTTGATAATTAGGATGACCTAGACGTACATGCCAATCCTCTAGAGAAAGTCTTTCAGCATGAGCGGCTTGCTTGTGAGGCTTGAGTGCGTACAATCCATTCTCACTAGGGCCTTGCAACAGAGTCTGCTTGGTGACCCGATCCTTAATCAAAAAATGAGATGGCCAAAATTTAAAGAAACAGGAATTGTCAATGGAAAATTTTTGTATGTAAAGAATATTTTTGACAATATGTGGGACATGAAGAACATTGTTAAGAGCTAAAGGTTTAGAAGATGAAGGAAGAAATGATTTACCAGTATAGGAGATTTGTAAGCCTTGACCATCACCAACATAAAGTTGATCATCGCCTTGATATTCTTGAGCGATGCTCAAATTAGCAAGATCAGGAGTGATGTGAAAATTTGTGGCAGTGTCAGGATACCAGGTAGGTGATGTGCTGCGAGGATAAGTCATGTGTCCTGGAGAGGACATAGAGGCTGATAAGAATAATTGGCTTGAGGTCGAAATTGGATACCTATGCCAGAACCAGTATACCGACGACGACAACGATCAGTAGTATGATTGCGAAGTCCACAAAATCTGACAAGCAACTCGTGGTCGGAAAGAAGATATGGGTCGACGATAAGTGGAGTGATTCATCATCTGAGGCCGAGAGATTTGAGTGCTAGGTTCGGCCATATGAGATTTTTCAACCATATTTGCGACAGGCAATTCTTGAGAACCTTTGAGAAGTATCTCATGAGCAATAAGTTGACCATACAATTCATGAAAAGTAATTGGTTCTGGACGTAGATTGAGAGCAGTGATAATAGAGTGAAATTCTCTGTCAATATTTCTGTAAATGATGGCATTAAATTCAGTCGATGTAAGCGGACGTCCTGCTAATTTGAGTTTGTCTACCAATGCTTTGGCCTTTTGCAGATAAGTAGCAACTGACATATGATTCCTTTTTAATTCTTGAAGTTCGATGTGAATCTGAAGTTTTCTATTTTGTGACACTGATCCAAAAGTTTGAGCCAAGGCATCCCAAACTTCTTTGGCAGAATGAAGATCTATAACATAAGCAAACACTTCTTCGGTGAGAGAGGAAAATATCCATGAGAGCAACAACTAGTCTTTCTTAAACCAAGTATCATATGCTGGACTTGGCACGACAACTTGTGCTTCATTGAGAATGGTTCGTGGCGGCAGCTCAGTTCCATTAATGTGAGGGTTCAAGTCTTGATAGTTGAGAATAGGAATAAATTGTGTTTTCCACTCTAAATAATTTTTACCATTAAGTTTGATGGAAAAAGAAGTGTGAGTCAAAAAAGGAGAAGAAGAGGCAGAAAGAGCTGCAATAAGTGTTGTTTAATTGGGCTGAGTAGCCATGACTGTGTTTTGGAGCTGTGGTTAAGGATTAGGGTTCATGGCTCTGATACCATGTTGGGAAAAATAATAAATTGATGGAAAAGCTCACTATGTATTGATTAAATGAAGTATTTATATAATTACAATCAGCCTATAAACCCTAGAGAAATTAGGAACCAAGTCGTGTGTGCTAAAACAAGAAGGAAATCATAATCAACTGTGTGAGCTAGAGGTTGTCGTTCGCCTAATGGCCTTATCGTATGGCACTGCAGATGCTGCTGGAGCCTCTGTCGTCTAGGACCTGCAACTGTCGTCCAGGATTGTCTTCAACATAGAGCCCCATATTATTGCACGGCTGGAATATGATCGAGAAGTGATCTAATAGGGTTAAGTCATTAAGACAAATTGCATGGCTCTGCATAAAGACCTCCGCAAATAAGAACTCTCTCTGGATTCTCGAGCCTCTCCATCGTCCAATCATCCATTGCCACAAGTGCATATAACTAAAACACTCATTCTTCTAAGCTCCAGTCATTGCAAAAGAAGGTATAAGACATTTCCAAAAGGTAATAAAAGAGCTGCGGGATGTGAACAGAGACGTGCATCTTAGCAAAACGGTGTCCCACGGGTCACGAAGGAAGGTGAGGTTGGAAGAGAATGTGAGAGTTCAGAGAGGAAGGAGGCCATAGAGGAGAATTGAGATGAAGATTCATGCCTTAAAATATCAGACTTCTTTAATTGGCAAGCAATTTAAACCATGGGATTTAGTTCTAAACAGGAAAATTACAAACTAATTATCTAAACATCTAGAGAAAGTTAAGTGAGCTTAGGTTTCATTATTTATATATATATATATATATATTAGAGCAAGACATAATAATCAAAAGGTCGATTTGACCTGTTTAAAAATATACACATGCAAAATGAACTCTAACATTATTTCTACTACAACCAGGGATGGACCTAACGAGAGTCATGAGATTTTACGTGCTCTCTTAAAATATAATACATACATAAGATATATTTACAGTTTATTTATAGTATATTATATGTATTTATGATCGTCGCGTCCCCGTATGAATTTAGTTCTAAGTCAGTTACTAACTACAACTATTGTCTTCCATTGTTTTCTATTATTGTTTACACCAAAAAAAAAACCCAAGTAGACGACAACTTCTACAAGATATATAGAGCTGGTAATGAAAAGAGTAGAAATACCATTCAAGAGATCAAAAGGGTTCATAGAGAGAAGTGGAAGCATTGTATTCCAAAGAGAGAGGGGTTACTATGGTATAATAGCTAGTCACAACTCTCTTACACACACAACACAACATGTGTGACTATTTTGGATATTAAAACATGATAATTGTGAAATTTGGTTATTTTTTTTTAGTGTTTAATGTGTGTTACTGTTTTTTTTTTCATGTGTTAATGTGTGAATTAGTGGGTTGTATGAGTTAATTTTGGAATAAATGTGTGTCTTTATGGATGTTTTTAGTTATTGTCCATTTTTAATGTGTTTAATAGTGATTTTTAATTGTGGTTTTAATTGGTCAAGAAGTGGATGTTGGAGGTTACTTGTTTATTGAATGACATTTGGTGTAGGTGGCATATCTTAAAGAGACAAATTAAAGATGGCATTGATGTGCACAGATTTTGTCTCACCTGAGACAAATGACTCAACTATGACAAAAGGAAGCCTGATGCAATGTCTCGACTGAGACCTTTGTCACAACCGAAAGGAACTGGATAGCTAGCAAGGATGGTTTTCACTTGGAGAAACTGAAGAGTGACTCAATTGTAACCTATCTAAAGTGCACTAAAACTCATTCAATATGGCAAATTAAGATGGCACCTTGGAAGAAGGCTATAAAACCCCTTCTCTTGGAAGAATATCAACATCATCATCCTACACAACACAAGTCACAATTTCATTTTCTTCATTTAGAAGAAGAGCAAGAGGGAGGTCTTGAAGACAAAAGGCAAGAAAAAGATTTCAAGCGACGACTACAGAGTTCTTCTTTCTCCTTTCTAGCTTTTATTTTATTTGATGGAATTGAGTATTGTTATTTTTTTCTTTTCTTTTATTTCTATGGATAGCTAAATATTTTGTAAGAATTAACTCTTGAAGCATTTCTTCTATGTTGATCTTTTGGGTTTAATATTAAGTTTTGCGATGTTTATTGAATTCACTTGTTCTAATTAGGATTGAGAAATTGAATTAAATTATTTGTGTTATGTGAGCAATGAGAGTTGACGCATAATAGACCTATAAACATATGTTTAGTTAAGAATCATTGAGAGATTGTGAGAATTAACTAATTTCTTAAAGGATTGTTTAATGCATCAATTGGCATAACTTAAGCTGGAATTGGTAATTGAGAGATTAGAATTTCACTCTTGTTGTCTAATTTGATAATTGGTTATTGCTTGAAAGAGGATAACTAAAATTATTGGATATCTAGAGCCTTAGCATCATTAAACCCATTAGAAAGACTAAGAAGGAATGTGGATAGTGTTAATTCCTAGGTTGTCGCATTGATTGTTTGTTAAGAGCATTAGTTGAATTGTAGTTTATATTTTGTTGTTTATTCATCTTATTAATAACTCAAATTTTTTTCTCTCAAACAAATTCAAACTAAATTGATTGGTGGATAAATCCATAGTCCTCGTGGGAACGATATTCTTACTACTTGAACAACCGTGCACTTGCGGCTCAACAAGTTTTTGGCACCGTTGCCGAGGACTATAGGATTTAACATTTGTGTTAATTTGGTTAGGCTTGATTTGAGAATTTTATTTTCTTTTTGTTGTGTTACGTTTCTTGTTTCTTGCAATTGTTTAGGTAATGACAAAAAGGAAAACAAAGAGATCACAAGGACCTTTTCAAACATACATTTCGGAGATTGCAAGACACGGGAGAGATTTGAGGCAAGAAAGACATGCAAGAATGGCAGAAGAAGAAGCTAACCAAGTGGCCCCACAACAAACCCTTATGGAGTATGTGAGGTCGGGTTTCAATGCTAACCAACAAGGTGTTTCTAGACCACCGGTGAATGCTAATAACTTTGAGATCAAACCGACATTGTTGCAAATGATTCAATCAAGTGTGCAATTCTATGGCTTGGCAAATGAAGACCTCAATGCTCATATTTCTAATTTCTTGGAGATTTGTGACACCTTTAAATACAATGAAGTGTCAGATGATGCTATAAGTCTACGTTTGTTCCCATTCACTCTCAAAGACCGAGCCAAGGCATGGTTGAATTCATTGGCTCTGGGTTCAATCAACACATGGGACCAATTGGCATAAGATTTATTAGCCAAATATTTCCCTTTGGCTAAAACGACGAGGATTATTAAAGAAATCACTACCTTCCAACAAGCTGATAGAGAGTCTTTATATGAAGCTTAGGAGTGGTTTAAGGAGTTGCAAAGGAGTTGTCCACACCATAACCTGCTAAGAGAGTTGTTGTTGCAAACATTCTACAATGGGGTCAATGCTACCACTAGAGGCACCATTGATGCCGCGGCGGGTGGTTCATTGATGAGAAAAATGATGGATGCCGCCTATGATCTTCTAGAAGAGATGACAAACAACAATTCTTTATGGGCAACAGTGAGGGCTAGAGCGCCAATCAAGGAACAAAAGGGAGTGCTAGCTCTAGATTTGATGATGGCTTTGCAAGCAGAGGTGGCTAAGTTGTCCAAACAACTAAGCGACATTAAAATGAGTTCCTCAAGCCAAGTAAGTTATATTCAAACTCCTTGTGAACTTTGTGGCCAAGTTGACCATTTTGTTGTAAATTGTTTTCTAGGAGGAGATACAATTAAGAAGCAAGTAAAATTTGTGGGAACTCAACAAGGAGGAGGAAATCATCCCTACTCCAATACTTACAATCCAGGGTGTTGCAATCATCCAAACTTTTCTTGGTCCAACAATGGAGGAAACATGCCAAGACAACAAGGTCCACCGGGTTTCCAACAATCCATCCCACAAGATAGGCTATCTTCCCTTGAGTCTAAAATGGACAAATCCCTTGAAACCATTGGGAGCAAGTTGTCTAGCCAAGAGGAAAAGTTTGATTGAATAGACAAAAACCACTCTTCATCCATTCATAATTTAGAGGTGCAAGTTGGTCAACTAGCTAATGCTCTCACCACTAGAAATTTTGGGAGTTTGTTAAGCAACACAGAATCAAATCCAATGGAGCACGTGAAGGCAATCACCATAAGGAGTGGAAAGGAGGTTGGTTTTCTCCCTACCACCAATGAAGGCAAGGAGCAAGAAGAGAAGCAATAAGAGAAGGAAAATGTGCAAAAGAAGAAGGAAAGCATAGAAGAAGTTCAACTTCCCACCTATGTGCCTAAGGTGCCTTTCCCACAAGAATTGAAGAAAAACCAACTTGATGCTCTATTAGCCGAATTTATAGAGAAATTGAGGAAATTGTATCTCAATCCTTCCTTTGCAAAGATTTTGAAGGACATGCACAGGTGTGCAAAGTTCTTGAAGGGTGTTTTGTCCAACAAAAGAATTTGGGATGACAATCAAACGGTTTCATTAACGAAAAATTGTAGCTCCATCATCTCTAGCAAAATACCATTAAAGCTATAAGATCCAGAGAGTTTCACTATTCCTTGTGTTATTGGTAGTTTAGAATTTTCAAAATGCTTATGTGATTCGGGAGCAAGCATTAACCTTATGCCTTTATCTATTTTCAAGAAATTAGGATTGGGTGAAGTGAAGCCAAGTTCTATTGTGTTACAATTGGCAGACCAATCATTCAAAATGCATTATGGCAAGGTCGGAAATGTTCTAGTGAAGGTAGATAAATTCATCATTCCGGTGGATTTTGTGGTGCTAGACTATGAGGAAGACAACGATTGTCCTTTAATCTTTGAACGACCATTCTTGAACACCGTGAGGGCATTGGTGGATGTGAATGAGTGGAAGCTTACTTTAAGGATATGCGAAGAGCAAGTGGAATTTTGTATGAGCAAATCAATGAAAACTCCTATGGAGATGGAGCTTTGTATGGGAATTGATATGGTGGAGGATTGCGTGTTTGAGGAAGAAAATAAAAAGCAAGAAGCAATTTTTACTAGTATTGGAGAGCAAGAAGTGGTGGAAGAAAAACCTAAACTGGGGTTGCTAAAAAGGATGGATGCTTCTATGCCATCATCCATCCCAAAGCCACCAAAACTTAAGCTTAAGGCCTTAAATCAGTGGTTGGATGTGGGTTGAATTGAAATTAAAAATGAGAGGTCAAGCTAACGACCTTAAATTAGAATGTTCTTGTGTGTTTAGTTAATTGTTTATTTGTGTTTTATTATGATTTAATTTGTGTGTTCATGTTAAAGAGAAAAAAAAGTGTAACTCGCTGTTGAGATAAAACTCTCATTTGAGACCAGTTCCCATTCAATCCTATATGTCACGTTTGAGAGGAAAGTCACACATGAGACATTTGTAAGCTTTATGGGTTGGTTTTTTGGTTCGGTTTTTTAGTTTGGTTCAGTCTATTTTTTGGTTCTGTTTTTATGATTTTTGGTCTGATTTTATGCTTTGTTTTTTGGTTAATTGTTGTATCGGTTTGGTTACTTTTATTTTATTGGTTGTTTTTTCGGTTTAATTTTTTTGTTTGGTTTAAGTTCTTTTCCGGTTTGGTTCACGGTTGGTTTTTTTCTTTCATGGTCTGGTTCGATCGGTTGATTTTTTCGGTCGGTTTGCACAACTGGGTTGGTTTTGCGGGTCGGTTTGCACAGCTGGTTTGGTTTTTACGGTTTGATTCCTATCAGGTTTTCTTTTTATGGTTTCAACCGCTCTTTTTCTTCTATTTCTTTCACTGTCGACAAACACACGTCTTTCTTTCTTTCAATTCCGTCTCTTCTTGCTCAGTTCACCGTTAATTTCTTTTCTCTCTGTCGCTGTTCCAACAGGTAACCTCTTCTCAGTTCGATTCTTCTTCTTTTATTGTTTCTTGTTCCGGGTTGTTGAGGTTTTGCGTTTTGAAGTTTGCTCTATTGCATTTGTGGGTTTCTTCTCTGTTGCATTTTTCTGTGTTTGATTTTTGCATTTGTCTTCATGTTTTAATTTCTATTGTGTTTTTTAAAATTTTTGGGGTTCTTCATGTTTTTTTTTTTCTCTTCTCTATCACGTTTTTAATTTGTGTCTCAATGAATTATTACTTGCTGCTTTTGTTTAATCGTGTGAGTGATGTGTCGTTTCTTCTCTGCTGTGTTTCGGGTTCTGTTATTTATGCAATTTTTGTTGCTGGTTGCCTTTTCTTGTTGGGATTTGATTCCATTGCTCAATTCTGCTTCTGGTTTGGTTGTTGCGTTTGCGTTCGATTTACATTTGAGTTGTAAGAGATTTGAGCTTTCCTCTATGAACGATTTGCAGTTTACATTCATCTCTGCTACTGCATTTTTTTTTTTGTCATTTTCAGTTCAGTTCCGGGTCATTTCAGTCTGTGTGTCATTTGCTTTCAAGTTAATTTTTCCATGGGTTTTTTCTCTTACGGCTTGTGATTAAATCTGTGAAAGTGTTGTGTCCTTGTTTAGTTTTTTTCAGCATGTCCAGGGCAAAGAATCAAGCTATCAACAAAAGATGTTCCAATTTTTTGCAATGTTCCAGTTCTTTGCCATTAGCGGGATTGACATGCCTTCACCAACTCCATCGCATCCGGATTTGCCACTCCATAGAGAAGCTTCTTGACCCTTTTCTCTAATTTGTTTCTTTTGTGTTTTCTGTTTCATATTGTGATTTGTTTAGTGCTTTTATGTGTTTCGTTGGCTTTAATAGTTTTATGTTTGTATGAGGGGGCCACATTGAGGGCAATGTGACAATTTAAGTGTGGGGAGATAGACTTTGTTTGTGTGTGTATTGGTTTTGGGTGCTTTGTTATTTCACATTTGTCGGTTTCCCACATTTAAAGAAATTTTTAAATTTTTATGACACCTTGGTTCTTATGTTTATTAGCCTTTAATTTCTCATCTTTGCATGGTTGAGATTTTTATGTATCTCGAGTTTAGATTTGAACAGCCATTGGTATTAGAACCAAATAAATAGCTTGAATTTCACATAATAACCTATGTAAGGATTTGAGCCTTTTTTATTTTGATTGTTGTGTGAATAATCACTTATGGTATAACACTGCTAGAATTTGATAGGAAGTACGTTTCGAGACCACATTTATTTTTAGAAATTGGAACACCAAGAGGATAAAAGGCGTTGTTTGTTAGCAAGTAGTTTTACCCTTTTTTTTTTGTTCAGTATCTACCCATTTCTATTAATCCTTTGTTTACCCCTTTTGAAACCATTAGCTTTTTTATCGTTTTGAACCTGTTAAACCTTTCCCATTTTTGTTGAAAAACTTCAACCTTTGCACCTTAAGTTGAGAGATTATTTTAACTATACATTACCAATATTAATTTTAATTGTTGATGTTATGCTTGATATGTACTTTGAGACATGTCTTTGAGATCAATTTAGTGCTGTAATGTAAAAGAACTTGGCTGCTCCATTTGATGGTTGATTTGAAAGTAAGTTATTGAGGAAAAAAAAGGAAAAAAAAAAAAAGAAGAGAAGAAAAACAAAAAGAAAAAAAAAGAGAAAAAAAAAAGAAAAAAAAAATATTGAATAAAGCATTTTTTGGGCAGCTTGTCTAGAAAAAAAAAAAAGACGTGTTCTTTTTGATTTCAACATTAGGTGTTTGATGGATTGGAATGTATAGTTCTTTTTCATTGCTTCCTCTCAACTAATTAACATTTGTGTTAGCCCCATTACAAGCTATTTGAAGTCTTTTTTGATTGGTGTCTTAATTTCTATTTTATAGTGGTGGAGAAGTGACTGACTACCAAATAATGGAAAGATATACCATAAGTTCAATTGAGCTAAACATTTAACCCCAAACACCTTGAGCGTTTGAGTGATTTTACCGTGAGGTGTGGGGTGAGAGCTACTTCTTTCGGGGCACTACCAAAGTGGAGACTACTCTTGCTTAGATTGTCGGCTAACCTAGCTCTAGTTGTGTTCATTTTTAAGCCCTTAATACATATCGACTTGAGCCATGTTAAGTGTGGGGCGTAAGAGATAATGAATTTGGGTTTCTCGGTGTTGTGTTTTAATTTCTTTTTGCTTGAGGACAAGCAAACCTTTAAGTGTGGAGAAGTTGATAATTGTGAAATTTGGTAATTGTTTTTAATGTTTAATGTGTGTTACTGTTTTGTTTCATGTGTTAATGTGTAAATTAGTAGGTTGTAGGAGTTAGTTTTAGAATAAATATGTGTCTTTATGGATGTTTTAAGTTATTGTCAATTTTTAATATGTTTAATAGTGATTTTTAATTGTTGTTTTAATTAGTCAAGAAGTGGATGTTGGAGGTTACTTGTGTATTGAATGACATTTGATGTGGGTGGCATATCTTAAAGAGGCAAATTAAAGATGATATTGATGTGCACAGATTTTGTCTCACCTGAGACAAATGACTCACCTATGACAAAATGAAGCCTGATGCAGTGTCTCGACTGAGATTTTTGTCACAACCGAGAGGAACTGGACAGCTAGCAATGACGGTTTTCACTTGGAGAAATCGAAAAGTGACTCAATTGTAACCTATATAAGGTGCACTAAAACTCATTCAATGTGGCAAATTAAGATGACACCTTGAAAGAAGGCTATAAAAATCCCTCTCTTGGAAGAATATCAACATCATCATCCTACACAACACAAGTCACAATTTCATTTTCTTCATTTAGAAGAAGAGCAAGAGGGAGGTCTTGAACTCAAGAAAAAGAGTTCAAGCGACGGTTATAGAGTTCTTCTTTCTCCTTTCTAGCTTTTATTTTACTTGATGGAATTGAGTATTGTTATTGTTTTATTTTCTTTTATTTCTATGGATAGCTAAATATTTTGTAGGAATTAACTCTTGAAGCATTTCTTCTATGTTGATCTTTTGGGTTTAATATTAAGATTTGTGATGTTTATTGAATGCACTTGTTCTAATTACGATTGAGAAATTGAATTAGATTATTTGTGTTATGTGAGCAATGAGAGTTGACGCATAATAGATCTATAAATATCGGTTTAGTTAAGAATTATTGAGAGACCGTAAGGATTAACTAATTACTTGAAGGATTGTTTAATGGATCAATTGACATAACTTGAGCTGAAATTAGTAATTGAGAATTTAGAATTTCACTCTTGTTGTCTAATTTTATAGTTGGTTATTGCTTGAGAGAGGATAACTAAAATTATTAGATATTTAGAGTCTTAACATCATTAAACACATTTGAAAGACTAAGAAGGAATGTGGATAGTGTTAATTCCTAAGTTGTCATATTGATTGTTTGTTAAGAGCATTAGTTGAATTGTAGTTTATATTTTGTTGTTTATTCATCTTATTAATCACTCAACTTTTATTCTCTCAAATAAATTCAAACTAAATTGATTGGTGGATAAATTCATAGTCCTCGTATGAACGATATTTTTACTACTTGAACAACCGTACAATTGCGGCTCAACAGAACATTAACAATTTTTCCTTTCTTAACAAGCGTCTTTTATGGTATTTAAATCCCCAACTTGACAAAAGTGTCTCGCTCATAGCCAAAACCAACATAGTGACTATTAAACCAATAGCTTTTTGGTTCAATATGTCCTACTTTAAATAAAACAAAATACTCATAAATATAGTATACAACAGAATGCATTTCCTTTTTTTTTTCCTTATTACAAATGGTGGATTCACAATATTCTATCTGCTATGTACTAAAATAATTTCTCTTTCAAAAATCTCTTGATAACAATCGGAACTTACGAAAAGAACCATCTTCATTTGCTACTCATTTAATTCTGTGTTCAAGTTGCTTCTGCGACTCATTAGTGTGTTCAACTTCTCAAAGACTAGAGTAGTTGCCCAATGGAGTAGTTGAATAATCTCCCTATATGACCAATAAGTTACCATAAAGAGAAAACAAAGCCATATGCCAAAAAT
>CAODLS011114864.1:0-17591 GCA_948243855.1 Flueggea neowawraea | reverse complement strand
GTCGTTGTATTTTCTTTGTACATATACCAAGAGGTCATAAAGTCCTATGGGATATATATAGAGCCAAGTAGAACCACTAGCCTGCAACATTTCATATCCAAACCAGGAAAGAAAATGAGGATTAAAGTAGTACACAAATTATTAAATTAATATACTCAACAAATTATTAATTATGAATTTCAATTTTTTGTTAATTACCAGTGGTCCAATGGGAACTCCATTACGCTCAACTGCAATTACAAAAAAGAATAATCATTTTATTAACATAATTATAAACAAGTTTAATAAATTACATATCATAATAAATATGGTACTTATGCAAGGATTACGGCATTACAAATCATGTAGTCCCTCAACTAATTTTTATTCTTTGGTGATCCCCGAAAAATTATTTTATTTATGTTAAGTCCTTGAACCATTAATGGTTTTGGACTTAAGTCCCTAAATCACTAACTATTCTAGCCTTAAGTTCCTTAATATGATCACACCGTCAAAGACCCGAGACCAATAAAAAAAATCATTTGAGAATTATTGATAAACGACAATTAATTGAAGGATTTAAGACAAAAATCATTAGATATATATATATAGTTCAAAGAATATATGATATGTTAAGCCTACGGATTAGGCAAGTTTAATGATTTTGGCTTACCCAATAGCTCAGCATGATCATCAGTTAAATAACTTGGTCTTGAGCTCGAAGAATTATCGAAAGATGCGTCAGCGTCAGCCATGTATCTAGCAGTATAGTAATCTAATCCCACAAAATCATATGATCCCTTAAGCATTGCAGATTGATGTTCTGAAAATTTGGGTAATCGATCTCCCACTAAAACTTTCATAGAAAATGGATAGTCACCATTGGTAATTGGATCCATAAACCTTGTAATTAAAAAAATGAAGAAAATATTAGTATGAGTATCCAAACGTATGATAACTACCAATCGTAACTCATAGTCGTAACTAAAAGTCTTGTTTGTATACCTAATTGTCGATAACTAGAAAATTCACATATGTGTAGAGACAAAAGAAACGGATTGAACGCTAAAAGCAAATAATGCCATATATAATAGTTGAAATCAACAAAAGAGCATCATTACCATCCAAAATTGAAATCTAGGCCTCGTTGTGCAGCATCTTGATCATACTTGGCTTTAGACATTGGAACCATCCAAACTATTCCCAGTGTGATCCCTATCTTTCCTCCTTGAATTCCCTACAATCTCAATCGAAAGTTCAAGTAAAAACTTCGTTAATAGGCACACACACACTTTGAAATATTCTTTTTAATTAACACATTAACCCCTTAACTCAATATTTTTTTTGTTGATAAATCACCTGATATTTTTGTCTGTATAACTTTACAACAGTAGCATGAGCAAGAAGTAGGTGATGTGCAACTAAATATGGTTCAGTTCCTGAATCTCCACTGGTGCAATTTAGATTTTGCCATCCTGAACACCGGCCCGGTGCATAGGAGCCAGTTGCATAACCAAGCTCGCAGATGGTCCCAGGTTCATCAATTGTGATCCAATGTTTCACTCTATCTCCAAATTCCTTAAAGCAAAGCTCCGCGTAGTCTCGGAAATCATTACTACTCACATTGAAAACGTCATTAATTGATTACTCCTTAAATTGAGGCCACATGTTTTTTAATTTGTTGGCTTTGAGATAATAGTGTTTGACTGAGTCACTTACACAACTTGAGGGCCCAAAAGCCTACATATTCCTCTATCAAGCCTTGTGGAAGGTCCCATTGAAAGATTGTCACAAAGGGTGTATTCCTATGAATTATGTGTGTTACAGCAAGCAGATAGATATTAATTATCATAATTTACTATAAATTATCAACATAAATTAAAATAATTATTTTTTAATAATTAGAAATGAGAACGCTATTTATATCTTTACCATTATCCAGGAGATCGTCGATAAGATTGTTGTAGTATCTAATTACCTCCTTGTTTATACCCCCACTTAACTTTCCCGCTGAGAATCATTTGCGTAAATATATATATTGTTAAAAGAACAATAAAATGTCGAAAGTGAAAATATAATAAAAGAAAAAATGTCAAGCTCAAGTTTTCTTTCTGTGAAAAAAAAAAATTCAAAAGACTTGAAAGATATAGATTCTTACTGGGCAGCAATCTAGGCCATGAGATCGAGAATCTATATGAATCGAAACCTGTTTCTTTCATTATATTCACATCTTCCTGACAAAGGTAAAGTTACACAACATATACTGAAAATAATACTTGTTATCGGAAAAACAAACATTATTGTAAAACAATTTTTTATTAGTCATTTTATTTGCTCCAATGAGAATCAAATTTGTAATGATTTATTGTCGAAGTTGACTATAATACCGATGAGTTACAAGCTCATTAATATGATTGCAACACAACTGATATAATTGTAGAAAAAACTCTTCCCAACTACCTTATAACGATAATATGAATCAATGCCACATATCCATTGCTGTGATCTGTTATTTTTTCTGCCAGTTCACAAAAATTTATGGAGTTTCAATTTCTGAATTTCAGTCATTCAAATGAGTGTGACTGTATATTAAGTAAATAACAGTTATATTAAAAAAAATAAAAATGGTATTTAGTTTCACCTGGATGTATACGAGTGAAAACATCCAGTATACTAGGCCCTTTTCCTGCTTCCCAAGCAGCACCCTCGTACTACAATGCAATTATCATAATAAGCAATTAACGAACTTTGAACAAGAATCTTGTAATAATTTCTTGTGCAATAATGATGTTTAACTGCTTACTTGATAAGCCGAAGATGCTGATCCAAAAACGAAATCCGCCGGAAAGTCGTTCCGGCTAAGCTTAACGACGTAATGGCCGGAAACTGCACCAAATACACACGTGTATGTCTCTTATATATTACGTGCAAGTTGGCGATAATGACATTAAGAAAAGGGGGTTAAAGTTAGTTAACGTAGATATTCTGAATCAATACCTCCCAATCAATTGCTCTCTTGACTATACCAACCATATGTTAAAACCTCGCCGTTACAAGAAGCCCCCAAAAAAGACTAGTTAGCTTTTTCATCCATGAGGTTTGGCCCAATTTACTATTTGGTCCTTTGATTTTTAAGATCTCAATTTCTTGACATTAATTATATTCTAATGGTGTTACAAAATTATTGTGGAACATGTATCTCGACAATCTCCAAATCCACTAAATTAATGTATTGTCCGCTTTAGATCGCTCTTGGTCCTCACAATTTTATATTTGAAAGATATCTCAGGAGCTTAAAAGGTTATGAAAAAAAAATCAAAAGATGAGTATCTTGAACGCTTGGACTTGCCAAAATTAAATTAATTAACTTATTAATTAAACAATAGATGCAACCATTGGCTGTAAGTTATATCGTTTCAAATACAACTGCGACAATGCAATATATATTCGACTTACTGTGTTTGAAATAAGGAGAAATTACTATTTTGTCCTTGTATTATAGCGTATTAAGCGTTTTCATCCTTCAGTTTTAAAAAGCCTCCTATTTCATTCCTGCCGTTAGACATCGTTTCTGAAAACTGACAGGACACAGAGATCAAAACAGCTAATATGCTATAACACAGGGACGAAATAATAATACTTTTTTGTCTTTTCCTCTTCTATAAAAATTAAACTAATTCTTTTTTTTTTTTTGGGTGAATTTCTATAGTAGAAATTCTTTCTTGGTTTTGTTAATTCTGGAAGGGATCTGCCTTAAACTAATCAACAAATGCTCTGATACCATGAAAACATACTGAATACTATTTATTGAACCCAACAGATTACTACATATTATCGAACGAGGCTTTTATTCAAATAAATATGATGATTTTCTAAAAAGAAAAAACACGATAATAGTGGGACTCAATTTATCTAATAGTAGATTTATCACTAGGAAAGTAGTTTTATTATTGCAAACCATCTACCAAAATGGCAGTTACATACATATTCAGGAGGAAAACGTTCCCAAACATAGAGACTTCATATTGAACCCCCTCTGCTCAAGCTAGAAAATGAGCAATACAACCCATTGCACAGACTGACATATACACACATTATTTAATCTGCTATAAAATAGCAGTTACATATTTAGGAGCACAACGTCCTTAAACACAAAGACCTCACATTGAACCTGCTACTCGAGCCAGAAGGTAAGCAACAAAGCTGAAACAGTACACTTTATTTCATCATATAGAAACTTGACAGACGGTAAATGTACCTCTTAGATATTTGCTATCTTTGGTTCATTTTTTCTCTTCAGAAAGTTCCTGAACCAATATGCTTAATATTTTGGATATCTTGTTTGATTATTTTTAAAATCAACAAAATGGAGGCCAAATCTGGATGTGTAACTAGCACCCCATTCAAAATTATCCAACAGTGACCATGCAAAATATCCCGTTACATTAACACCATGCCTGAAAAAAAAAGGTAAAATTTGATTGTTAGAAAACTTTAATTTATAAAACATTGTGTTCGTTTATATTACATGTCATTGTTTAAGTATATTGTAATTTCTTTTTTGTATTTGTTTGCTACATAACTCACCAATTTACAATAGACTACAAACATTTGATTACCGGATTGCACTTCGAAGATAATTCAAATGTTGCTTATAAAAAATGATCCTGTCGTAGTCAGCAAGACTTTCCTCAGGTGGTAAAGTAGGATCATTCTTTTGGCTCACCCCTAATCAACAAACTTAAGATTAGTAAGTAATCGAATTTTTGTTGTCACTTACAGAACTATTTATTACTACATCAATATTTAAAATAAGAATAAACATTTTCTTAAGATTCAAATACTATGTAGCTAAAGTAGAAAAATATGAAGAAAGAATAAATGAGTGGGTTATCGTAATGTGTTTTCACATGTACCAAGAGGTAATAAAATCCTTTGGGATATATATACTGCCAAGTAGTACCACCTGCCTGCAAAAAAATCAGGTCCAAACCAGGGAAGAAAATTAGCGTTAAGGTAATTAATAAAGACTAATTTAATTAATTAACATACTCAAACGAACAATGAATTATTAATTTTAGTTTTCTGATTATTACCAGTGGTCCAATGGGAACTCCACTTTTCTCAACTGCAATTACATAACCATAAAATGTTTTAAAAAATAGATGATAATTAATGTGGTACTTATATGATGATTAGGGAGAGGTTTAATGATTCTGTCTTATCCAATAGCTTAGCCCAATAATCGTTTATGTAGCTTGGTTTTGAACTTGCATTGAAAGGCAAATCAGCCACATACCTAGCAATGCAGAAGTTTAAACACAGAAAATCATATGATCCCTTAAGAATCTTCGTTTCATTCTTTTTAAACTTGGGTAATCTTTTTTTAACTAGTTCCTTCATGGAGGCTGGCTAGTCACCATATGTGATTGATCCATAAACCTTTGAAAAAAAAAGGAAAATGTTAGTATATATGGATATTTACATTTAAATGGACATTATTTTTTTAATATTGATTCTAAATGAGAATCGGAACTTCAACCTTTTAAGGATAAAAAGGACTCCAGTATTATTAAACTATTGGCCACATTTCATTCTACTTCTGTCATTGCTTGTTACTTTTAAAGCCTATCAAATTAATAAGAAATTAAGAGAAATGCAAGATTACCATACCATCCAAGCTCGAAATCAAGGGCTCGTTCTTGAGCGTCACGATCAGCTTTGGAATTTTAAGTGGCACCATCCACTTTGATGCTAATGTGATCCCAATCTTGCCCTTTTGCTCTTTCTACAATCTCGATCAGAAAAACAATAAGTTAAAACTTTAATTAATATATAATAAATTCTGACGTGTTGTGATTTTGTGATCTTCATCTATTTTCATGAAATCATTCAATATTGTAGATGATTTCAGTGTCTACTGATGCGCATTCTTAAATATGAAAATCAAATACCAGCAGGACACTCTAATTCAATATTACATTATTACGGCATGTCTCGGGATTTAAAATTCTCCCTTTTTCGTCCATTGAATAATATTTAAATATTTAAAAAGTCTGTTTTAAAGTGTTAAGTTTCAAGTACAATTTAACTACCAAAATCATCCATTGAAATTCTCCCTTTATCGTCCATTGAATAATATTACAGGATGATAATTAAATTGACCTGATAATGATCCCTGTATAGTTTCACGGCTGCAACATGAGCAAGAAGTTGGTAATGTGTAACAATGTATGGTTCAGTTCCCGAGTCACCGCCAGTGCAATTCAGATTTTGCCATCCCGAACACCGACCGGGTGCGATGGACCCAATTGTGTAGCCATTGAAGCTCACGGTTCCAGGTTCATTAACTGTGATCCAATATTTCACTCTATCCCCAAATTTCTTGAAACAAAGATCCGCATATGCTCGAAAATCAGGACTGCTCAGATTGAAGCATAATATATTGATTAGTTTTTGTTTTCAATTATTAACTTGAAGCCATATGGTTTTAATTTGATTAGTTATTTGGAAATATTAACAATAAATTTAACCGAGTAACTCACACGATGCGATCACTCATAAAACCACCATATTCCTCTAACAAACCTTCTGGCAGGTCCCAGTGGAAGATTGTCACATACGGTTCTGTTCCTATAAACGTGTATTATAGCATGAAATAAGATATATATCAATTATCACATTCAACTATAAGTTATCAGCATAAATTTAACAAAAATAAATTTTATTTTGTAACAATTAGACGTTTATTTTTAGAGATTAGAAATGAGAACTGCTTTATATCATTACCGTTAGCTAGGGTTTGGTTGATAAGCTTGTTGAAGTATTCAATTCCTTCCTCGTTGCCACCCCCACTAAGCTTTCCCCCTGAGAAACATAAACATATCTTGGTAAAGCACAAAAAAAATCAAATAAAATACATATGAAATTATCAAAAAAAAATATGTATGATACAGAAAGCTAATTCTACCGGTTTGCATGGATTTTTAAGGGATCACGAAAGAAGCTTCCATGCTATAGTCAGGAAATGGTCACTAACAAAACTGAATGTATACATTAATTTATAATGGATACATCACAGGATTGCCCTCTCATTTTAATCCAAATTTTAGGTCTTAGAGTTGCTCACATTTGGAGATCTATAAACCAAGTGGTTCAAATTCTTTATATATTACTTATCAAGGGTGGTTCAGCTAATAAGTAAGCAATAATTTGCATGTCAAATTTTAAGTTCAAAATTCATGAGAAACAATTATCAGAAAAAAGTTTTCAAGTGGTCATCAGTATCCATTTACGGCATAATTATTGAGGACTGTAATCTCCTTCCACTCCAATTTTAAGTCCAAGTTAAGAGATCTGCGAATCAAGTGGTCCACACCCCAAAGTGTTACGGGATCATTTGCTTTTTTGTTAGAGTCCATACTTCAAAGTCTTATGAGATCATCTCCTTCTTTGTTAGTCCTTGGAATGGAGATCTCATCCCAACAATTTTGTCCGATATATTGTCGAATGATATTTTGAATCAATGCAATTATGGTCACGTTCATTTAAAAGAAAAAATGTATATATGATGATCTTCCTTGGCACTTAAAAGAAAAATTATCAAGCTCAAGACCTATTTTCTGTTTTTTTTTTTTTAAAAAATACATGAAGATATATGTTCTTACTGGGTAATATTCTAGGCCATGAGATCGAGAATCTGTATGCATCAAAGCCTGTTTCCTTATTTATGCGTACATCTTCCTGTGACATGCATTACTAGCAATATAAGACATGGCTATTTTCAGTGGCGAATTATAACCACTTATTTAAAAATAAAACTATATATTTGAATTCAAGATTGAATAAGGAAAAAAATAAGTATAAAATTGGAATGCAATTTATTGCACAGAAAACAACAACAAAAAGCTAGTTTTTTTCTTTTATAATATCGGAACTACCTTAAAACGATTATATGAATCATCAGCCACATCTCCATTGGTGTGATCTGCAATTCTTTCTGCCAATTCACAAAATTTTTATCAAGTTTTAGTTTCTTAATTATTTCAGTGAAATTAAAGATTGTGATCATGATGTTTATATCTAATAAAAACGACTTCTGAAAAACAAAAAGATAAAAAAATAATACTTAGTTTACCTGAATGTATATGAGTGTAAACATCCCACATACTAACCCCTTTACCATCTTCCCTTGCAGCACCCTCAACCTACAATATTATGAACAATAATACAGTTATTATCATAATAAGAAACCAACTTTTAACAACAATGTTATATTAATTTCTTGAACAATAATGATATATAATATTTTTTTGATAAGTAATAATATATAGTATTTATTTGATTACTTGGTAAGCCGATGATGCTGATCCAAAAACGAATCCCGGTGGGAAATCGTTCCGGTTAAGCTCAAGGGCGTTATGGCCAGAAATTGCACCAAGGAGAAAGACGGCAACGATGAGGCTTCTACACATGAAGGCAAGGGTTTGGTTATTCGCCATTGTTGAATTTCCTATCAAGGATCGGATGAGCTGATTACGCCAACAATTTGAATAACGATTTAAAATAGAGATAATCAAAGTATAAAAGAACTAAAAGTATAGACATAAATTTTACGTAAATCGATTTTTAAGCCTACCTGAATAAAACATTAGAGTGATAACACTGAAATTTAATATCCGATTAAACACAACGTTATAGAACTCACTTGATAAAGTAGTAGCTCACACCACACTAAAAGCACCTCACACACTCAATATTTCTCAACAAAGAACATAAATACTCAAATTTGGAAACTTAGAGAAATGAGGCACACTAAGTAACCAAGTGGAAGGCCATATATATAGGCCCTGCCTTGCAGCAGTCGTGTCATTCAATGTATGTTTGCTTCCATTGCAAATAGATAACAGGAGGAGGCATGTGGCCAAATTAATTTCAAAGTATGAAAAAAGAGATAGTTAAATTTAATAAAAATAAATAAAGCAATTTCGCTAACAAAAAGTTAATGATAAAATTTATTTTTTAAATTTTTTTATTAGTCATTGTACTTGTTCCCACCATGAATTAAACTCAGATTTTTTATGTTAAAATTGACTATAATACGAATAAACTACAAACCCATTGGATATTAAATTTACACACTTTGGACAAAAATGATTTTTTGTTAATAGATAAAAGAAACTCACTCATCCAATCCACAAATAGTAGATTAGGCAAAGTCAAGAAGATTTCAACAGAATGTAAGTCTGTCTCTCACATAAGGCTACAATATGTAAGGGAAATCCAGCCACAAGATTCGATTACATTTGGTCCTTAGTAAAACAATATCCAAGTTGCTTCATACATCAGAAAGAGAGTAAAACCCTTATGACTAAGCCACCAAAAAAGGAAAAAAAAAAGAAAATAAAATCTTCATTAACATAAACAAGTTACAATTGTCTCCAAGAAAAGATAGTTATCTTGATCTTTAATAACACTAAAGATGGAACCAAAATCCCAAGTTCCAATAGCTCTAGTGCGTAAATCTTCCATAGGCTTAGGGGTCGATACGACCTTATTTCTGTCAGCGATTAGCTCAGTGATGTCGTCCACTTCGGCATCTGTGTCGTCTGAGTGAAGAATTTTTCGTGGTCCTAATTTCTTCGATTTAATCTAAACCTTTCGCATGTAAATAAAAGGGAAAATAAAGAGTTTACGTAATTAGTTTTTGATAAGTTATAATTAGCATGCATACGAATGCCCCTTTAAAATTAAAATCATAAATGTGAGTTTAAATAGTTATCGTTGATATTTGATCAACTCTTAACAAGTATCGTCTATACTATATTAACGTCAATCATATTGACTCTTGAGTAAGTTAGCGCCAGCCTCTCTGGATATGGTTTGCCTGCTTCCACGCCTTGGTGTGTGGCGTAGAAGGTCGCCTCTTTCACAAGGCAATACTCTTTGGCTAGTTCTTTGGAATTCATCACCATCAAAGAGTCTTCAAATTTTCCAAGGGTCAAGTTATTCACTGGACTTGGCTTGTTCTTCATGGGAAACTTCCTTTTAAAGCTTTTTTTTTTTGTTTGTTAAGTCCTTTCAAAGCTTTTTTTGGCTCTTCGACAGCTATATTGCATTCTAATGATATTAATTTGCTGCATTTTTTGAGATTGTGTTGAGACCAGGACCACATTCTCATTCATTGCCAGTTCGCAAGAAAAGTTTGGAGCGAATTAGTTTTCAATTCACTTGGGCTTGCCTAGGTAGTAGGTACGTAGTTCCCAACACTGCTTTTCAGTTCTTTGGACAGTGGATTGCCGACGAGAACTTGGGAGCATATCATTTACTTTTACTTTAATAGACATGGTTTTTATGTCAAATGTAAATATAAGCAAGGCTTTCATATCTTGGAAGCCGATTGTTAATTGGCCCGCGATGTATTTAAATGTCTGGACACTTTGTTTAACTACTTGAAACAATTTATATTTTATTCACGTTTTACTCTTTTTCGGTGTGTAATTTTTAGTACAGTAAATAAAAGCACTATGAATAGTACCTGTTATACAAAACCCTAAATACCAACACCATTGCCATTACACATCCTTCTCCACAAGATTAGATAGCAACCTGTAGTGGTAGACGAATTTAATTTCCAATTAATTTGGCACGTACTGAGTACGTACTAAGCTTTAAGTCTATCCCAAGTACAAAATTGAGATCAACAATATTTTAATTTGTTAAATAAGATCTTGTATTTGTTAAGCCACTACTTTGCTCGTTTAATTTTTTTAATATAGATTTCAATTATCGGAAAAAAGAAACAATTATATTTGCTTTCTTTTATACACCAGTCTAAACCTAAAATCTAGGAATTTATATTATTCAGTTCTTGTCCTGTTGTTCATGCGTGTTTATTTTTATGTTTTGGCTGTCTCCATTAATATTTCTGAGCCTATTTCTCAATTATGTTTCTATCTTGGTCCTTTAGGAACTGTAGTTATTTATTCTTTGCAAGTATAGATCACCTCAAGTGGTGGGGTCTATTCTGTATTTTGCTAGTCAACCGCTTTGTGAATTAAATTTAATAAAAGCTCACTAATATATGTGCTTAATCTAAAAAACTAATACGGTACGTAGTAAACACTTATTGAAATACCAAGCAGGAATGGCTAACAATGACGCAGTTACTATAGCGCAATAATCTTAATTTTTTTAAAACCACTGGTATGCATATATTTTGTCATTTGATTAACCCGAATTAGAGTTTAATAAAACTCTCTCTACTGTCTTTTAAATCTTCTTCATATTCAAGACTCGAATTCGAGACCTTTGATTACGGGAGAAAAGGCCCCTACTACTATACTAAGTACAATGAAATAATTCTCACCATTACCTAGCATGTAATTTTAACAAACAATTAAAATCTTAATATGATAATTAATATTAATTCAACTGACGACTAGAACTTTAAAATCCTCTCTAAAATATAATTATCAATTCAAGCTTAGGACCCATAATGTCGGTCGTAACAATGGTTCTTGCACCTTGAAATGTAATTTCCTTATCGTCTATGTTATGCAACGACTAAATTACTTCATAAACCAGTATCTTCTTTATCAAAAGTTCCTTAAGTATGACTTTTATCAGAAATAGCAGCAGAAGAAAAGGCTATACTTCGTGGTAGCTTTGTAGATAAGCTATAATAATTTTGAGGAAGTTGTTGCAGAAATTTGATTCACATAGGAATGATTTTCCAATAATCCTGATGATTTCTCTATATTATTTTCTTTTGAACTGCTGCACTTATATATAAGAATAACTTATTTGATTAACACTAAAAGAAAACGCAACTTTGTGCTAAACATTTTGGGACGAAATCTTGTTGCAACTTTTGTGACAATTTTGTCACAACAGTCAACACCAAATTGTTGACTATTTTATGACGAAAGTGGTCGCAAAAAGTATGTGACGAAACTAACTTCGTTGCCATATTGGCGGGAAGCTTCCCACCAAATTTTTTAGACAGAATTTGAGATGAATTATCGTCGACAAAAAGAATGGTAGGTCAACTCAAAAAGATTGCGACGAAATGGTTGTTTGTTGAAAATTAGTGGCCAAATGTTTCGTCACAAAACGTTGGCCGATTTTAATGACAAAACGCCTTCCATCGTAGTTTTCTGTCAAAGTTGACACTTGTTTGTGACGATATGTTTTGTCACAACTTTGTGGCAGGAAATGGGCTTCTTTCCTATGCTACTTTGTGTCAAGATTATTGTTGGTCGTAATTTTGCGACAAATTGGTTGCAAACTAGCGACCAACTTGTCACAAAATTTGCGTCAAAATATTTCGTCACAAAATTTTTGGCCTATATATACAAGACTAACCTATTGAACGAACATTCGAAAAACACTTCGTAAATATAGTATACAGAGGGTTGTAGACTGCAATTCAACTTTTTTTTGCCAAGTTAGACGTCATATTGAATTTGTAAGTCTTTTTTCAATAAAAATTCAATATTTCAATAGTTTTTTTTGTGTTATTGTTTGATTGTTCTGTTTGTTTGTTTATTTTGTTATCATTATGTGGAACTCTTTAATTTGTTTTTGTAGATATATTGTTATTATTAAGTTGATATATTTTTACTTTTTGTGTAAGATTGTTTATATAATGTTGAGATATTATGTATAATGTTAATGGAGAGTACTCTGCATATGCGAATAAGCAGAAATGTTATTAGAATTGTGAAACCAAAACGATAGGAAAATGTGTGAATGGATCTATGTACATATGTTGAATGGTTTTTTGATGGATGAATTCTTGGATGTGGTGGAGCAATTTGTTAAGTTTTGCCAGTCAATGTCGTATTTCAATAGCAACAATTTGCATATACGTTGTCCATGCAGTAGGTGCGACAGCAAAAAGATCCTACACCCTGATGTCATCATAAAACACCTTATATAGTCGTGGTTTTGTTCCTGGTTATCGCCAGTTGGTTTACTAAGAGGAGACAGAGGTTATGTTTCAAGCAGCATTGCAGGAGTTTAGGCAGTATAAAGGCAGTAACTCTAACATTGTGCCCATTCAGAATGAACATCATGAGATTGTTCCATACAATCAAATTGATTATGGGTAGATGCATTAGATGGTATTCGATGTGATTGGCCATCCAAAGTTCCCCCATGCAGAGGATACGTCAAATTACTTGGAGAAGGATCCTAATCCAGAGGCACAAAGGATGTTCAATATGTTGGCCTTTACGAGTAGATCGTTATATTTCAGATGTGAGGTTAGTCATTTGGTAGCGGCTATGGCGCTCCTAAATATCAAGGCGCAGTTCAACATAACTGAGAGAGCGTACAACTTGATTTCAGAGTTGTCTCATTAGTGGGTACCTCCGGACCCAATGCCACTTGATAGCCTATACAACATAAAGAAACTAGTGGATGGGATGAGTTTGCCAGCCCAAAAGATAGACTGCTGCAAAAACGGATGCATGATTTATTGAAGTCAAGATGAATGACTTGCTTCTTGCAAATTCTGCAACCACCCAAGATAGAGAAATGAGAAGTGGCATCATGTGCCATATTCATATATGTTCTACTTATTGATCACCAAATAATTGCAGTGGCTATGTGTATCAAAGACGATTGCAGCTCACATGAGGTGGCATGATGAGCATATGAAGGAGGAGGGAGTGAAGCGGCATCCTTCTGATGCTGAGGCCTTAAAGCATTTCAATCGTTGTCATCGAGAGTTTGCAGTAAAGGACAGAAATGTGTGGCTAGGCTTATGCACATATGGTTTCAACCCATTTGGTGCGTAATGACAACAATATTCATGTTTGTTAGTGATATTGATGCCCTATATTTTGCCTCACTCTATGTGTTTGAAAGATCCAATAATTTTCTTAACAGATGTTATACCAGGTCTATGGAGTTTGAAACATAGGCTAGATATATACATACACCCTCTAATTGCGGAGCTTATTAGTTTATGACATGATGGGGCGTTAATGTACGATGTGTCAAGGAAACAAAATTTTGTTATGCAAGCCGCAATTATCTGGACCATAAGTGACTTCCTAACTTATTCGATGCTTTCTGGTATGAATATATACAATTTTTCACTTTTCTTTTGTATATGACTTTTTATTCATATTGTTTTAATTAATTAAATTTAATTTGATAGGTTAGAGTACATCGAGCAAGTATGCATGTCCTTATTGAATAGAGGAGATTGGTGCCTTCTTATTGAAGCATGAACAAAAGAATTGTTTGGTTTGACTGTCACAAAAAATTCTTAGATAATGGGCATCCATTTAGGAAGAACATATTGAACTTTAAGAAGGGTCGGGTTGCAAAGAAGGATCATTCCCTAATTGTCACACCCATCTCTCATAGGTAAGGTGACACTATACTTTATTAATCTAATGCTTAACTTGACACGTCATGTTCTCCCATCTTATATAATTTGAAACACCTCTTCATATTCATTATAGTTCACAGCATAAAACCTTCTAAGGTTATATCCAAAATACAATCCAAAATAGTCAATGTGTCATAACTTTCTAGATAATTACATAATTGTTCTAGAAAGGCAAGATTCAAAATAACATGAACAAAAGCTTTACTCCTATTGTTGGCCCAACCTCTTCTAATAACTCTGACTTGAAATTGGAGCGAGACAAAGTCAACTTCTGACTGCTACTAATCTGTGGAGGGAGGAGAAAGGGGGTGAATATGAAACTCGTGAGTGGACACATAAACAACAAAGGGGGAACAATAAAGGAGTTATTACGCTATTATAAATATCCATTTACTCAATTTCATAGCTGTCATTCAACATTCATATATAACAAGTTATCAATCTCAATCTTAGTATCGATCAAACTTCCTATTACTCCTGGCTAGTTCCTCTGAACATATCATTCTCGTTCACCAATAAATAGCAGTTCCAGAAAATAATGCAATGCAAATAAAACCTGAGATCATTTTACATATAAATAGCTCAATAGAAAGTTCTGATATTACTTAGCTTAATAACAAGTTCTGATATTACTGATCATACACTCATAACATACTAAAACTGCTCTCATAGCTACTTGGATGCTGGAATAATAAATATTAACCACAGTTGGCATCCAAGTCAAGATCAGATTAAGCTAGCAACCTTAAGAGCTAAAACAACATCCGGCTTAAAGGGCTAAACTGACATCCTTATGGGCTAAAACAGTACCTGGCACCATAAAGGTCAAAAGTTGAAACTAGTTGGCGAACTGTCTCTGATCCTTGGATCCACTCGTCTCCATAGTCAATCCATAATAGAATTGATCATCAATATGCTAGATCACAATACAATATACTATAAAGGTATGATCAATAATACAGTCTCATAATTCAATAATCCTTCATAACTCATTATAAGTGTATATCATCGTAAGCCAAACATTTAGTCCATATGATATATGTATATTATCTCATTGCTTTTATTCAATGCATGAATGCCTTTGAAATGATCTTTATGCATGTTACTTTATACTGAAATAACTGAAAATAACCAATATTGCTCCCTGGTTGTATACAAAAATAATCCTTCCTTAAATCCATGCATTTTCATAGAAAACATATATATAGTTATACTTTTGAAATAGCCTAAGTTGCATATATGTCCAATCACTTGGCCAAAATGGAGAATAAAACTAGACTCAGGTAGCTGGAGTCCTCCCGGTGTCGGGTGACGATACTGGATTGCCTCCTATTGTAAGAATTAAAGAATGAACATATAGGACTTTGATTAAAAAACATAACTCAAATTTAATAACAACATTAACAATGTTAGACTAAGACAAAATACGATTGACACTCTAACTCTTTCTAGTTTACCAACACCTTCTACTCCATTTACTCTTTCTAAATTCCTTTCTTGCTAGTTCACCACCCACAATCTCTCTAACCCTTCCTCATATTCTCATCAACAATACCCATAGCAACAACACGCCATTCTCTATCATATTAATTCCATACCAACTTCTTAATCCAGTAACCATCACAATCATCAATAATAAATATTCATAATAATTCTTCACCATATAATTCAACAAATACATCCACAAATAATCATAAATCACTTAATCTTCATAAAATCTCATCTTACCCACTGAAATTATTCCAAAATATTCGAAACTCATTGCTAGATCGAGAATATCTAGCCGGAAACTCGCCTACTAGTCACTGAAACATCACCAAAAAGATAAATCACCAACATAAACTTGTAGATCTTAGTAAGACGAGTCTGCTGGTAGTAACCCCCCGTCTTAACTCCTTCCCGTTTGCTGAAAATCCACAAAAACCGTTCAAAATTCCTTCCTCTTTTCCGCCTTATTCCAGCAGTATCACCAGCCACCACTAGTTGGAAATGAAATAAGGGATGACCAGGATCACAACTCTTTTTGCGGATCGTCAATCGGACATCTAGAACGCAAGTTATGGTGATTTGAAGTTCTCTCTCTCTAAAATCATTCGCTTCTTCCTTTCTCTTTTTGATTTCTGCACAAAAGACAGCCACCACTCCACCTTTCTAGACTTCTCCCTAACTTTTCCTTCCAATCTTACCCTTATTTATTTCTTATATTTACAAAAATATCACAACTATTAAAAATACATGTTAATTATTTTCTAAGATTAAGAATTCTCTCCACCTTATAATTATTAATAGCCTATTAGTCCAATATTAATAGAATAATAATTTTGGGATGTTACACTAAATGTAAAATATGGTTGGGAGATCTCGATGGAGCTTAAGGGATCATTCCCCAAAGAAGGATCAAGTATTGAGAGCAACGCTTAAAAAGTTGAGCGTATTTTTTACAAACTTGACATGCTCAGAACTAAGACAGGATTTGTTTCAAGCGTTGCACAAAGAAATCCCAGTAATTATTTACAAGTTGGATAGAATGTTTCCGCTAGCATTCTTTGACTCCATGGTGCATCTTTCAGTTCATCTACATTTCGAAGTGTCTTTAGGAGGTCTAGTTCACTATAGATGGATGTATCTGTTTGAGAGGTAACACTTTGTTATGCCTTTTTTAGTATTTTAAATGGAAAAAAATGCTAAAGGGATGTATGATATACTTAATCTATTGTTTTGCAGATTTTTGCATCGGTTGAAAAGAATTGTTGGAAACAATGCTAGAGTTAAGGGGTCTATTTGCAATACATACCAAATTCAAGAGATGACTACATTTTGTTCATACTACTTTGATTATCACATTTCAGATAAATTTTGTTTAGCAAATCATAACGAAATGGATAGTACATTGCCTAAAGGAGTTGATCCGAACGATTTGTCCATTTTTACCTTCTTTAGTAGGACATATGGTAAAGGAGCTAGACGTCCTTTGTTAGATAAGGAGCACCATATCGATAGGTTATATTTTATGCATAGTTATTGTGGCATTTTGTATTTGTTTTGCATGATTAAATGTTGTTGTTAGTACATTTTATGTTGCTTTTGCTTGTTTTGTCGTTTAAGTGAACGGTGGTTGAAAAGGTGATGAAATGGCGTTGTTTTGGTGCTAACTGGTTTTGGGACAATTTCGGCATGACCATGTCATGGCAGTTGCGATGACTGG
>CAODLS011114837.1:0-14270 GCA_948243855.1 Flueggea neowawraea | reverse complement strand
ATCAAGTCTGGGTCTTAAGCAATATCCGAACCGAACCAAACCAAGAACCGAACTGAATTGAACCGAATCAAAGAATCGAAACTAGAACCGAAAATTATATATATAATTGTTCATATTTGTTCAACTCAAAGGTGTTCATAGGTGTATATAGTAGTACAAATGTGTTCAAAGGTGTACATAGGTATAAATAGATGTACATTAGTGTACATAGGTGTTCATATAATCATAGGTGTACAAATGTGTTTAAATGTGTACATAGGTGTTCATAAATGTACAAATGTATACATAGGTGTTCATATAATCATAGGTATTCATAGGTGTACGAAAGTATTTAATAGGTCCACTATTCAAAGGTTTTCATTAGTGTAGATAGGTGTTCATATAATCATAAGTGTACAAAGGTTCTCATAGGTGTACAAAGGTGTTCAAAGGTATTCATAGGTGTTCATAAATGTACGAAGGTGTTCAAATGTGTACAAAGGTGTTCATAGGTGTTTATAAGTGTATATATGTGTTCAAATGTGTTTTATACATAAAAGCGATAAATACTATGATTTCTTGATCATAATTCATTACTTGCATGGAAGAGCAAATGAATTAAAAAAGCGTGTCATTTTTAATAGTTTTTGTTTTTCACTGTTAACTTTTCATTTTCATTTTATGTTATCTAAGTATATTTCGTTTAACATAAAGGTTGTTGAATAGATTAATTTTCTGGGAAAAATGTGTTTAAGTTGAATTTTTTTTAAAAAATCTCCGAGAATCGAACCAGAATCGACCCAATGTAACTGAACCAAATTTCTGAACCAAACCGAACAAATTTTGGTTCGGAGATCTCAGAGATTCAGTTCGGTTTCGGTTCTAAAGAAAACTGAATCTCTGAAAATTGGTTCGGTTCAGGAGATCTCCAAATCTCCGAATAGAATCGACCCATGCTCAGCCCTAAACCATAATATATAATATTTAGAGAACAAACTCTCTTATCAAAATATGTCAAGCAGACATACAATTAGCAGAAGACATAGTATAATATTTAAAATAACTTAAACAGATATATTAATAAACAATCAAGCATGTAAAACAAATATTTAATTACAAAAATTATTACAAAGTATATTATAATATATATAATATATTGGTCAGAGTATTGGTTATTAGGCATAATATAAAATATTAAAAGCAGAAATATCATTAGCAGACATGCATAATGTAATATTCAAACTACAAATTATTCGTCAGAAATATTCTAAGCAAACAAACATGCAGAACAAATAATTATTACTGAGGAATATATTTAATCTCAAACAGATTATTTCTACGAAATATATATTAAATCCCAAATAAACCATTTAATGCAGAAGGTATAATATAATTTAAAATCCTTTCTCTTAGCACAAAAATTCCACATAAGCCAATTTTTTAGGTTACCAAGTTTCTAATTAGTCTAGATTACATGCAAAATTCTGAGCATAATAAAAACATATAATTTCATAAAGACACAACCTATGTGTCTAGAGCTATCATCCCAATCACCTAGACGTCGAGCCAAATAATCATAATGTGCACTGCCGATAGATGATTGGTCACCTGGGATATTAAACAGAGTTGAAGACAGACAAAATCATAACGGAATCAAATATGGTACGGTACTGTGACACTACAGAATAAGCATGGAATGCAAATGCTAATTCAAACCCCCTGACAGCGACGAAAACCTAATTGCGATCGAAAACCTGACACTATCGTGTCGAAAATAGAACATCTCATAAAATTATGATTTGGTCTCCAACCTTTGCAAAATTATAGATTAGTGCTCAAATTTTTTAAAAATTACAAATCATTTTCTGAATAGTCAGAATTTACAATTAAAAAAAAATTACAAATCATTTTCTGAATAGTCAGAATTTACAATTCAAACTACAAACTCTTCAAAATCACAAAATTGTACCTGATCTCAGAAATTACATATCTGACCCAAACTTTCCAGAATTACAAATCTGACGCAAACTTTAGGAAAAATACAGTTTTGACCTCATGACAGAAAATCCATCCAAAAACGGTACAATCATGTTTCGATCGATACCCAATGTTCCAAACCACTTATTTCATCACCCAATTATTTTTATTCATAAAAATTATTCATCAATTTCCAAATTCATTCTTCCAAATAAATCCCTAACTATACCAATCCTCTTCCATCTTCAAAACCAAACAAAACACATTCAATTCCATGATTATTCCATCAAGATCAATCAAAAACTAACCAAAATTCATCACCAAACCACCCAATTTTCCACCCAAAAATTCGTACATACAATGAATCCAACATAAAAATGCATATTCAACACAACCAAGCAATACCCACTTCATTCCTACACCCATTCTAGTATTATCCATCAAAAACTATCTTGAATTCATCATATTCAAGCAACAAAACTGAACTCTAGCTTCAAACTCATCGCCCATTCATAACACAACAAAACCCTTACAAAAAATCATGAAAAGAAAGAAAGAAATGAGAAAAATGAGAGATTTTTACCTTGAATTGATGCAAGAAATGAAGATAAAGCAAAGAGAGAGGGAGGGGGACGGATTTGAGAGCATTTGAGTGAGGAAGAATGTGTTGGAAGTGAAAAAAAAATGAAGAGAGAATCAGGTTTGGTGTTTTAAGAAGGAGACAATGAAAACCAAACTGGCTAAAAATCGAACCAGTCCACAAAACTTACCAGGCCACAAAAATTGAATGCAACAAAACAATAACAAGAACAACTCAATCAAACCAATATATAAAAAGAGCCCAACCAAACCCTCTAATCAATTTTTAGCAGCCCACAAAAACTCAAACTATTTCACAAAAATAAATCAAGCCAACTAGTTAGGACTCAACAAAATCGGCCAAACCAGTGAACCCAACCAATAAACCAAACCAATGGATAACCTAACCGAAATTCACCCTTTCTTTTTTCAAATACCATCAAGACGAAGAACTTTAATTCAGTCCAAAATATTCATCACCTAACATCCAAATCATGCCTCCAATGATCTAAATACACAAAATTTAATCATCAACAAATCAAAAACCAAATCGAATTAAATGATGTGTTACACAAAATGTGTACAAAATGAGTACAACTCCAACAAGTGATTACAAAAGATTTACAAAATGAGTACAACCAAAAATAATATCTTATTATTCGATAAAAGTAGTAATTTTGTTTAATTTGTTTCATTGAAATTCAAAGTTTAAACTTTTTTAAATAATTAATAAGTTGAAATTAGTAATTGTCATTAGACTTTTTTTGAATTAAATTAATGAAAATTATTAATTTAGGGACTAATACTATAGTTTTAAAACTTTTAAGGACTGAAACCATAATTTTTTAACAAAATCATAGGGCAGCAACTAAGGTTTGAAACCCTAGTTGTTGCCTCCCCGTTCTGTCGCCGCTCCCTCAATCTTTCTCCTTCAATCTTTCTTGCTCCAACTCTTCATCACTTCACTCTCTCTGTGTAATGCTGCTCTCTCCCACACCCTTTCTAAGTCACACTGCTCTCTCGTTCGCACCCTCTCTCTGTCACGCCATTCTTTCGCTTGCTCCTTATCTTTGTCACGTCACCTTATCTGTAGCTCCTCTCTCCGTCATTGTTTTCGTTGTTTTACGCAACAATGAGAACAAAGTGAGGCAACCATGAAAGAAAGACGGAGAAGAAAATATAAGAAAACGATAGAGATAGAGAAAGCGAGAGAGAGAAAATGGACAGAGAAGAGTAAGGTAGAGGAAGAGAGAGAGGTGAAGGAGGTGAGAGAGAGAAAGAGAGAATAAGGAGACTAAGAACAGGATGAGAGGAGTGAGCAGAGAGAGGAGAGAGAAATTAAATAATTTATATTTCTAAGTTTTTGTTATTTTAATTAAAATATTTCAATATAGAAAAAATGATGATCCATTTCTACATATTTGACATTGAAATTAAATAATTTATATTTCTAAGTTTTTGTTATTTTAATTAAAATATTTCAATATAGAAAAATGATGATCCATTTCCACATATTTGACATTATAATGGTGAAAGTGGACATGTGGGGTAATTTCCTCAAAAGAAAATCCATCAAAAGATCAAAATCGGTTGATTCAACAATTTGGTTGGGATAATTACACAAAAATACATCAAAAACTTATCAAAATACACAAATACGACAACATTTAAAATCATTTCACAAATGAGAACACGAAAAAAAAGCTATTTCACAAATGCCACAATTTGACTATTTTTTTACTGCGTGTTAGAAAGTTGACTGCATGTTGACCATACCCATCCTAGAATATTTGACCACGAGACAAAATGAGTACAAAATGAGAATAAACTGTTCTCAGTATTGCAGATACAAAAATGAGTACAAAATGAGAACAAACTATTCTTAGTATTACAGATACGAAAATGAATGTAAAATGAGAACAAATTGTTCTCAGTATTATAGATACTAAAATGTACTCAGTATTATAGATACAAAAATGAGTACAACACCAAAAACTGCTTATAAAAATGAGTACAAGACAAAGAAATTAAAAAATTATTTTGATATTTTTTATTATTTGGTGAAATTACGGGTACAAAACTGATGCAAAACGAATACAATACCAACAAATGCTTACAAAAAAAGTACAAAATGAGTACGAGACAAAAAAAATTACAAATCATTTCAATATTTTTATTATCTTGTAAAATTATGAGTACAAAATTGTTACAAAATAAATATAATACTGACAAATGCTTACAAAAAGCAAGTACAAAATGAGTACAATCCAAAATATTTTTAAATTTGTTTAGTTGATATATTTTTTTTCATTCAACTTCAATATTTGGAACTTTTTTTGATAAAATTAAGAGTAAAAAATAGGTATAAAACGAGTACAACACCAATTTCTTTAAATACTATTATTTAAAACTTCTTTTATCTAAAATAATTTAATGAAAAAATCAATATAAGGATTGATTTTACATTTTTACAAAATTATAACGACTACAAGCATAATTTTCAAACAAAAAGATAGACTTCCTTCTTAATGACCTTGGTTCAACGGCTAGGATTTGAAACCCTAGCCATCGCCCTTTCCCAGGCCGTCGCTCCCTCGTTCCTATCTCCATCGCCTCTTGCTATCTCTCTCCTAGCAACTATCTTGCCCTCTCTCTCTCTCTATCTCTCTCTCTCTCTCTTTCTTTGTCTCTCTCTTTCTTCGTTCTTTCTTTCTCGCTCTCTCTCTTCTTTTTGTTTCTTATTAGAGAACGAGGTGTCAGTCTCATGCTCTTGCTTTCTCTCTTTGTTTGTTAATGCCATGACTAAATTCATGATCGAGCTTATCGTCTTTAGTTGACGCTGCCACTCATTGTTTTTTTTTTTGTTGGACTGAGGAGGAGATAGAGATAGAAAGACGAGAGAGAAATTGATAGGTGAAACAGAGCAAGGAGAGAGAAGTCATGTGATAACGCGATAGATATAGAGAGCATAGAAAGAGACAGAGGATTCAGAGAGAAGAGAGAGGTGAGAAACAAGAAATATAATCTGATAGTTAGAATGAGGCCTATATACCGCGTGCATTTTACTCACCCTGTTGATTTGTGAAATTTTAATTCTGACTGTTACGTTACTGAAATTTAAATGTAAAAAAAGACAGATTGTATAATTTCCTCATTTGGTTGGGAAGACAAATATCAATTGAAGAATTTGTTTGTTAATTATTCTATAAAATATACAAAACTTGGAAGGCCTGGGAAGGTGTTAAATGTATTTTAGCCCTAGATTAGAATTGGGGGTAAGATAAAAATTGGAACAAATTTGTCCCTAGGGTTTGTCCAGAAGAACGATTTAACTCGTATCATTTGATTTGGTGTAGACATACCCTTGTCGTTGATCAAAATGGTTCGCGTTTACGCTTTCACCACTTAGACATATGACATACTGGCAGACAGAGGTTTTTGCCATCAAACTTTTGTCAGTTAGCTTATTTGTACATAAATAATGCCATTTGGACATCAATTTTTTTTATCATAAAATAGTTAGATCAAACCCAAACATAATTCAATTGATAAACCCAACCATATCCTAACAAATATTCTATCAAACCACAAAACCCTACCCGATGACCTTACTCCTCTCATTTTGTTCCTTCGTTTTTCTTGCCCTCAAGGTGCAACCACCATATTCTTCCACCTTCTCTCCTTTCCATGCCTTCTTTTCTCATGAATCAAATACCTAAACATACGCTCTCGTTCCCATGCCCCTCTTTTCAAACTCTTTCTTCCCCTTTTGCTCTTAACTCATATTCTTACTTCCATCTTTGATTTTAGTGTAAAAAAATTCTGCAATTTTAGTATTAAAAAAAAGGTCTCTCAAACCCTAAATCTCTTGCTTTATCACAATCCTCCATGATTCACGTTGAGTCTTGCTCACGCTGATTAGATTTGGTAGGTCCACAAATCTGCAATTTTGTGTTGGTGGATGAGTTCTACAATTTTAGTTTTGATGGATTAATAGTGTGTTTGATTTGTGGATTTTGACATTTGATATTTGATGGCTATTTTTTATTTATGGATTTTGGCATTTCGAGGACTACAAATCTGTACTCAAAAGTGGGTGTGGTTTATAGAGCTTTAACTTTAGGGTTTAAATAACTTTAGCTTCTTTTCTCATGAATCAAATTCTAAATTTTTACTCAAAAGATGATAATTAGCGCGAATTTTAGCAGTAACTTGTTTTGATCCCTCATATTGATCAATTTCAACTAAAAGCAAACTCGTTGGCGGAATAGTCATATTATGTGTAATATCTTGACTCTCAATAGTTACATAGAAATCTATATAACATGGAAAATTCAAATGCCCATGACGTTTATTCATACAACAAATAGATTCCAACTTAAATAAGGCATCCTTAACCCTTAGCAAACTTGGCGTATCGTGGAGCTATGAAGCGTCTGATGCCTCTTGACCAAGACCTGGAGAAGAACAATTTGAAAACATTTGGGGAGCAATAATTCACTCAATGAATATAATACATGAATTTTTGATAGATCCAATCTCCAGTTTAAAACCATTAAAATCATTCGTACGGCTGAAGTCCAAAGTTTAAAGAACATAAAGTAAAACTATTAAATTCGTAAGTTTACGAAAACTATAAGTAGAATATAAATTGGAAACAAATTCTTTCTAGACAGAATAGATAATATTGAAAATCTCGTAGAATTTTTGTTTCCCAATTTCATTTTAATAATTTTGTTATCTTAAGATGGCAATCCACGAAGGAGTGGGGTGAATTTGATTTCTTAAGAATTTTTAAAACCTTCTGCAAATATAACAAGAAAACCAAAATAATAATTAAGGCAATTAACTCAGTAATATGCACAGTAAATCAATTCACAAACAAGGAAAATAACTTAATAATGAAATAAGATAGAAATGAATGTAAAGAGTTAAGGGAAGACAGAATCAAGCCGTCGATTTATAGTGGTCGGTCCTCCTTGACCTACGTCGGCTCCTCAAGCCGCGTTCAATAGTTTGAATCCACTAACTCCTCACTTATGGGTGTAGTTATGAACATTTCTCAAGGATCACAAGAAAACCTTTACACTCTCTACTTTTTCCATATTCAACTAGAAAAACCTTTCAACACACTATTTTTGCAAGCTCAACTAACAAACCTTACACCACTGTAGTTTCTATGGGCTCAACTGACGAACCTATACAAAACTCTTTACAAACAACGAAGTATGCTAAGTTACAACATGTACTGACTCAGTAAAACTATTCTCACACCACCTCAAATGTGTTTTCTAATAATAAGACCTAAGGTGAGTAGGTTGAAGAAGCGTATGCAACAAATGAGAGCAAGAATTAAGCAATGTGTACTTCAATGCTTTTCTCTTGAGTTCTCTATCTTGTTCTCTTCTTGTTGTTCTTCTTCTTCTATTGTAGAGGAGTATTTATAGCCAAAGAGTACCCTTGTAATGTTGTATAAAATGTAGAGTTGTTGGGTAATGTTTACTACCTGTTGGAGACAAAATCAAATCCAAACATCTTTCAAATCAATACTTATGTACACAACGCAAACCTTGCATGTGTAAGTTTTAACCATTGCTAGGTAATGTGCTTAGCTCCTGATCTTGAGTGCTTTACATGCATTCTTTTCATTCTAGAGAGCTAAGTTACAACTATTCTTCATTTGGTGCTTGATAAACATTTATTTATGCATGTTTCTGTTAATAAATTCATATTTTTTTAGATATAGAATGAGTGTTTATCATGATTTCTGGTACTTTTACACTTTAATTTGTATTTTTTAGGTCAATTGCTGATGCCTTGATAGATTTTGATGAAAGCAAGCAAAAACAGAGCTTGATCGATGATTTCTGAAGCATTTGAGATGAAACACGGTTGTCCTCCATCATCCCATGGTGTGGCATGGTCCATGGACCTCTTTGGAAAGAAAAAATGCAAAGAATAAGCAAAACACAGAAGAAACACTCATGCCATTGCCATGGAATGAAACACGGACACTGGCATGGCTGTGGATGTGTATGTGTACTAGCCTGGAATTCTTACTTTGTTGGACACAAACGGATTGAAAGAAACACGGATAAAGGAGTTTTAGGCACGGGTAAAAACATATGTCAGTGTAATTGGCCACCCGATGAAAGTGAAGACACAGACGAGAAAGTTTAAGACACGATCGTGGGCGTGATTGTGTGAGCCCAGAATTTGTTGTTTCGTGTTATTTAAGCGTGTTTCCAAAACTTAAGAGAGAAGACCATCATTAGAGACCAAAAACATGCAGTTTGGAGAGGAAGAACATTGGGTCTTTGTGAGAGATTGCTATTGGGGAGGATTTCCACCAAGTTCGAAGAGATTTGTCGAAGGATTGAGGAAATCCAACGTGGGTTCTCTTTCTCTCCCTAGAATTTCTTTATATCTTGTTCTTTATTTCTTTGCGATTATGACCTAAATATTTTGTGCATCTAGATATGATGAACCCTAGGATGAGATGGTGATTTCGGCTTTGTTATTTTGTGTTTTGTTCATGAATTGAGATTCATCTATGATATATAGTGTTGATTTTACTGGTGTTTCAATTCGACAACTGATTGCATGCGTGGGAATCGAAAGATTTCTCGTGTGTTTATAATCACTCATACGTGAGAGGAGTTGCACGTAAACCTATAGATAAGTCGACATAAATCTTCTGGATTAAGGTCAAACTTAATATGGGAATTCATAAATCAGTGTTAATACAACGTGGCGGTTTTAATTAGGAAGAGATCTCGGTTAATCAACTTGATGTTAGATGTTAATTGACTCGAGAGAGAGAGAGATTAACGTATGTTAGGAATTCCTACGGTCCAATTGTATCAACAAGTGACTTAGTGACAAGGTCAGTTTCGCGTAAGTAGTCCTAGGGGGATTCAAAATTTGGATGCTACTTTCACCTTGATTGCTCGGTTCTTTATTCCCTTTGTGCTACTGTGTTGTGTGTTGGCGTGTTTATATTTCCTGTTGCATGGGTTAGGTTTGTTGTAAGCCTTTGAAAATAACATTGTAAGGGTTTCAGAGGTGTGAGCCTAGAGAGAAATCAACCTTGGTTAGGCCTTAAAGGTGTGAGCTGAAATCAACCTTGAGAGTTAGGTTTTAGAGGTATGAGCCGCAATCAATGTTATTGTTGGCCTTAGAGGTGTGAGCCATAATCAACCTTGTTGTAAGGCTTTGTTGTATTTAACTGGAATCAATCATCGTATAGTGGATAGTGAAAAGCCTAAGTAAGACTTAGATAGTTCACCTAGTCACTGAGAACTGGCCGAACAACTCTAAATCACTTGTGTTCATTGTCTTATTTCTTCTCTACTCTCTCCAACTTAACTAAGGTGATGGAAAACATACTCCAACATTTTGCATGTATTTTACTCTTCTAACTCAGTGATATGATTGAATATTTTGAATTCATACCTAATTGTCAATCAATCTTCTGAAACATGTCATAGCTTTTTTGGTCTTGTGTTGCATGCGTAAACACCATTTACGTGCTCAAGAAAAGCTTCCTTTACATCTAAGTTTGAAGCAGTAGTATTGCATTTAACTCTTCTTCACTTGCATGCTTAAGGCTTTTGGCGTTATTCACTAACCAATTGTGTTACGTGCTTAAATTTTGTCTACAATCTTTTAGCATTCTAAAGGCATCAAGGATTTCTTCCTTTCGATTTATTTGTATGCGTAGCCATCTGTTGAGCGCATAAATAAAATCTTATGTGCATAAGATTCATTAAGTGCATAAGTTACCATTGAGTTAAGTATCTGGTTTGCTTCTTTTCATTCTCTGTTTTTGTTGCCAAAGCAGTTTAAGTGCGTAAGTGTACCATTTTCGTGCGTTGAAGTTTTCTTGTGTGTGTAAGACTTGATGTGTGTGCAACTTCTGGAAGTTTGTTGTCTATGTCCACTTAATTGTCTTCTTAGAGAAACACATTACGCACTCAACTTCACCATTTACGTGCGTAAGTAACTTGTTACATACGTGAGCTTCTTCTTAATGTATGTGAGTCTTCTTTTTTCTTTTTTGCTTATCATCAAAACTTAAGTGTTAACCTTTTAGGTTCAACAAAATACGTATAATTTTACTAGAGAATTGTAATGCATAACTCAATAGACTGAAATCATAGAGAAAATGTAAATTTGGAAATCAAATAGATAAAATCATATTGAAATGAAAAATAAATCTTCTATCAGCAAGTTAGATCATATATATAATATTTGACAAATACAACTTACAGAAGAACAAGGCTTGAAATTAGACAAATCACGGAAGAATACATATCTAAACTCTAAGATGTTGTCACTCCAATAGCTGGGTTGTGGATTTGGAATTACCACTTAAGCATATGTTGCGCGACACACGAGCTAACTCATCGCGTCAGCTGGGCATATAACGAAATTGGGCAAGATGGAGGAAATCAAGTTGTATATGCTAATGCTAAATAATACTAGATTTGTAGCACAAAAGTTCCTCATTAAATAGGAAAGCTAGAACAATCCTTTTTGCACAAGTTGTGTACGATCCATAATCAAAAGTATCATATAACGAAATTGGCCATGATTAGAGAATTGAATTTGTCAAGTGTAATGCTAAAATATGCCTGATTCGCAGCAGAAAATATTCGTCGTTAAGTTGGAAAGCTAGAACGATCCTTTTTTTGTGAAGATATGTACGGTTCATGTCAGAAGTGTCAAAGAACAAAATTGGCCAATATGGAAGAATTGAAGTTGACAAGCCTAATGCTAAATAATACTTGATTTGGAGCAAAAGTTCCTCATTAAGTAGGAAAGCTATAACTATCCTTTTGAGAAAGTTGTGTACTATCCACAATTGGAAGCACCATAGGAAGAAATTTTCCATGATGAGAGAATTGGAGTTGTCAAGGCCAATGCTAAAACCTGCTTGATACACAGCGCAAAAATTTGTCGTTATGTTAGAAAGCTAGAACGATCATTTTTTGCGCATGTTATGTACGGTCCATGGTCAGAAACATTAAAGAACAAAATTATCCAAGATGCGAGAATTGAAGTTGTTAAGCCTAATACTAAATAATACTTGATTTGTAGCGTAAACGTTTCTCATTAAGAAGGATAGCTAGAACGATCCTTTTTGCTCAAGTTGTGTACAATCCATGGTCATAAGTGTCATAGAAGGAAATTGGCTATGATGGTAGAATTGAACTTGTCAAAGCCAATGCTAAAACATGCTTGATTAGCAGCACAAAAGTTCTTCGTTAAGTTGGAAAGCTAGAAGATCCTTTTTTGTACAAGTTGTGCACGGTCCATCATCGGAACTGTCAAAGAATGAAATTATGCAAGATGGGACAATTGAACTTGTGAAGCCTAATGTTAAATAATACTTGATTTGCAATGCAAAAGTTCCTCATTAAGTAGGAAAACCAGAACAATCTTTATTTTTGTGCAAGATGGGTATGATCCATCATAAGAAGCGTCAAATAATGAATTGGCCAAGACGAGAGAATCGAAGTTGTCAAGCTTAATGCTAAATAATACTTGATTTGGAGAGTGAAAGTTCCTCGTTAAGTAGGAAAGTTGGAACGATCATTTTTGCACAAGTTGTGTATGATACATGATCGTAACGTCATAGCACAAAATTGGCCATGATGGCAGAATTGAAGTTTTCAAGGTTAATGCTAAAAAATGCTTGATTCGCAACACAAATGGTCATTGTTATGTTGGAAAGGTAGAAATTTCCTTTTTTGCATAAGTTGTGCATGGTCCATCATCGAAAGCGTCCAAGAATGAAATTAGCCAAGATGGGAGGATTGAATTTGTCAAGCCTAATGCCAAATAATACTTGAATTTGTAGTGTTACAAAGTTTTTCATTGATTCTCCCTCTAGATTTTAGGATTATCTCATAGTTTACGAGAGATCTAATGAGTGCATTTGTAACACCTTGCCTAATTCTGATGAGATCTTTTATAGCACCTCATTCAATTTTTGATTAGATTTTTGAGATTTGAGGGATATTTGGGGGATTAAGGATGGATAATGATGGTATGTTTGTGAGTTTAGGTGTAGGCAAGCTCCAGGAATGATCTAGCACGTGCACAAGCGAAGAACTTTGAAAATGCATTTTGGGAAAGGGCTAATGTACGTTAACACAAAGACTAACGTAATTTACTTGGAAAACTTTCCTAACGTATGTTAGGTTAAGGGTAATGTACATTAGGATTTGTATAACGTACGTTAATCATAAGATTTTCGAAACAAAAGCTATTGGATGCATGTTTGACCCAAATAATGTATGTTAAGGTAACGTAATGTATTTTAAGGTTAGAATAGCGTACGTTAGCCTTTGTAAATCATTGAAACGGTGCGTTTTGGTGAGAGGGTCAATATATACATTATAACTTGACTGAAATGGGATTTTTGACATCGTCGTGGGTTGGGATGTGCATTTGCATTTCATGCATATTTAGTGTAACCACAGTATCGTATCAAATTTGACTCCGCTATGATTTATTTGTCTTTAGTTCCATCCATTATCCTAGGTGACCAGCCATTCGCCGGCAGTGCCTAAATGGATTATTTGGCTCGGTGTCCAGATGATTTATATGTTATTCTAGACACGTAGGCTGTGTTTTCTGAACCTATATGATTTTTGTTGTGCTCCGACCTTTACTTATAATGTGGACTAATTAAAGGTTTAGTAAACCTAAAATCTGGCTTATGTGAAATTTATGTGATAAGAAATGGGTTTTGAAATATATTAAATTCTTTGTATTAAATAATCCTTTTTTAGATTTAATGTATATTTTGGCAATAAATAATTTGTTTGAAAATAAGTGTATTTTCTGAAATTAATAGTCTAGTTTGAGGTTGATTATATTTCTGTAAATAATCGTTTGCTTTGCATACCTGTTAGTAGTCAGTACATATGATTTGGTATAAGTAAAATGTACTCTAAATAATATACTATGTATTATATATAACACTATGATCTGTAATGGCCTCTATAAATAAATGTCAGTTGTGCATGTTTGTGTTAGTTTTAGTGCCCTAGTCCAATCATGATATACATTGTCATTTGATTTATCATTTAATAAAGAGGCATTTCATTTCATGTACTTAAAATATTGTATGTTTTATGAAGATAAAACCTCTATGAATAGTTTATTTTTCCTTGTGTCATCAAGTACGACTTGATAGTAAAACCCTAAGGTAATAAGAATAGTATTCTAAATGTCCCTAATCGATCATTATCATGGGAACAATGATAAATTAATATTAGTATGTTGCTAAGTGGATAATCACATTTTACTGATTATGAATATGAGTTATCAACTTAGAACATAGATATATGTTCAGGAACATATATTGGATTGACCCGCTATGAAAGCACTCCATGGATTTATGTCACAAGTAGCTTTCATACAGTGGTGATGTTTGAGTCATCTGACTGAAACTCACTATCGACTCCTAAATGAGGAATCGCTTATTTTGATTTAGTCAAACGTTATCCATAAAAGGGTAACAATAAAGGCTATGATTGGATATTTCATGAATCATGTAGAGGAGTGATAGTGAGAGTGATGGATTTGTTCCTCTTATGAATAGTGATATATCTTGGCCGCTTGATGAGTGAAATTGATAGAATGTATGCATACTCGAATAAATTTATAAAGAGGTTTATCAATGTCATTTGTTATATCAATATACTTGAGATCAAGAAACA
>CAODLS011114810.1:0-13485 GCA_948243855.1 Flueggea neowawraea | reverse complement strand
CAAGTGATGGGTTTGTTTTGATTTGGGTTTACTTGTGCAATATCTGTTTGATTGGAGACATCAATACTTATGTTTCTGAATTTATTTTACTGCAATGCATTTTCTTGTGTTCTTATGTTTGTGACAGTCCAATGATGAATTTATGTTTTGGAAAGAAGTACTATGTTGCTGAAGAATTTTGATTCACTATATCGGCAATGTTGCTAAAGACTCGATTTTATTTTAGTAGTTTATAAAGTCTCAATTTTAGTGTTTGAAGCTCTGAATTTGAGTGATTTCTGCTCTTTTTTGTGTTTTGATTTTGATTTAAGACAGCCGAATTTTAATTGGATTTCGGTATTAGTGAGTGCGGTGGTAGATGTTGTTGATGGGACTTGATGGTTTCTGGGTGTGGTGGTGGTGGCAGCTGGTGTTTCTCGGTGGTGGTTTGGTGGTTTTCGGGTGTGGTGGTGGTGGTTGTGTGTTTGGTTGGGTGTAGTGATTTTGGTGAGTGTAGTTGGGTTCAATTTTGTTTGTTTAAAGCAAATTGTCAGTGTAATTTTGTCCTAAAAATCATGTTTCTTTTGATCTGTGTTGCCATGTCAGCAAATTTAATATGTCCGTTTAACTTAACTGATCAATTGGGATTGAAGATCAAAGCGATTATTTTAAAATTAATAGGGACAAAAAAAGGAATAAACCAAAATTTAGGAACCACCATGTGAGAATGATTTTGCTGGTAATTGTTAATGATTTTCTATCGTGCCAATTATGTGTTGTTTAGCATATCAAATTTGAAAACATCTATCATTCCTTAGAATTATTTTCTCAATTGTAATTTAACTCCTCCTAAATAAAAATTGTACAGAACCCTCCCAATTAAGAAACGTACACAACAAATATTTATTTATAATTTAGAGTTATGAGAGAAGTTATTTTTCTTGTTGTTTTTGGGCGTCATATAATAAATTACTCAAATATTTGCAAATTAAGAAAAATCAAGTTTTTTGCAATTGATGTTTACAAAAAACTTAAATTTAATAATTAAAAATATAAATAAGTTTTAATATATATGTATCCTTCTTAATTAACTCTATCTAAAAAATGTGAAAAATAAGTAGTTTAAGTACTAAACATATTCTAGGAAACACGTTAAATAATTTTTCCGTATTAGGATTAGGATGTTAGTAAACATATTTTTTTCACATTAATTTGAATTAGGACCTATGTGCCGTGATATGATGTTAGTAAACATATTTTTTCACATCAGTTTGACCATATTTTTTAGGTTATTAATATAGTTAAATTAACATTAAATTCTAATATAAAATTTTTCAATTAAATTATTCAAATATTTGCAAAGTAAGAACAAATCAATTTTTTTTACGATTGATGTTTACAAGAAACTTGAATTTAATAATTAAAAATATAAATATGTTTTAGTGTATAATTCAATTCAATCTAAAAAACGTGAAATATAAGTAGATTAAGTACTAAAAATATTCTTTGGTCTAAAAAAAAGTACTAAACATATTCTAGGAAACACGTTAAATAGTTTTGCCGTATTAGGATTATGATGCTAGTAAACATATTTTTTCACATCAATTGGACCCTATTTTTTAGGTTATTAAAGTATTGTAATTAACATTAAATTCTAATTAATTAATTTTCATCTTAATTAAGGGTAATTAAAACTTTTTCTTTTTTGATTTTTTATATTCATACTTTTATATATAGTATAGATTAATAGAAAAGTAAAGAAAACACAATGTATTTTGCATGAATTTTTTTTAAAACATGTATTGAATTTTTATTGAAAGTGTTCAATATGTTAAATGAAATATTCAAAAAATAAACATACCCGTATTTAGTTTGGGGCATGAACAGTAAACTACTAATAGAGTCTCAAGTGATAACAGTAAGATTAACCTTCGAATTCTTCAACTAAAAATGACAATTCAGCCGAGAAGACGACGGAAATTTTGAAGAAAGAACAACTTGATCTTCAAACGTTTCACTTGCTAAATGAGAAATTGAGATCACAATTAATACTTGGCTTCCCTTCGAACTGAATTGGAAGGTCTAATTCAACCCATACGAATACTCACTTGGTAATACAACTTCAACAAACAATATAAACATTCACTATCTAATTCCCGCAAATAGTCATGAGGACTTAGAGTAACAACAAACAAGATACGTTGAAGCCAAAAAGGAGATGAGTTCAGAAGTTTACATATATATTCTAAATACATTGCTATGGTAAAACAATATAACAGAAACCATTCACCCTAATTAATTTACACTTGGTTGAATGTGTAATTTTCGGAGGTCGAGACTCAATGCTGTCACCTTTTGAATAATTCGCTAGGATTTTAGTGTTAATGATGACAACTTTTCACTTGTGATGTGATACTTGTTTTTGCTTAGGAGACCAATGTCATGAATTGAGGAGTTTAGTTGTTCACTATATTTGATGCAAAAGATTATGCACTTTTAAGGCTTGTACTTATTTTTCTAGCAAAACAAATATGAACTCTCAAATTCTCGTTGTATGTTATTTCCTCGTCCTTGTCTTTGTAGAAACTTCTTTTTTTTTTTGGCAAACCTAACTGACTTCAAAGCCCTCCTTATTCAGGTCATCCTAATAGCTGTTTAGATTGACATTACGCTAATTTCCTCAGGAAAATAGTTAACATCCTTCTGTTTAGCTGAATACCTTATGAGTACCAATAATTAGGAGACTTACTAAACTCTACCTTCTTCACTGTGGATATCTCGCTTGGAGCAGAAATGTATCCGGCCTATATTTCTTTAACCTGGACCTTAACTCATCCCTCCATTGAGCCTAGGCCAGAATTTTAATGTAAATAATTTGGAGTTAATTGTCCCAAGTGTCCCATTAAGCATTTTAATTTACAATTTTAGCATCCATAGTTTTCAAATTACAAAAATAGAATCTTTCAGTTCTAATTTATAAGAATGCCACTGCCAAGGTTTTTAAACATTGAAAATGCCACATGTATAAATAGGGTTTTTAAGGGGGTTACTGACTTTTGGCTTCTTCGATAAGCTTTTTCTGTTTCGACTCTTACTATTCCTGTTGCTTCAAAAATCTGTGTGTGTGGTTCTTCTTCTCTGATTTTCGACTTAGTTTGAGATTCTTCTTTCTTTTTTGCGTTCGTATCGGTCTGTCTGCTGCATTTTTGCTTCGTCATTGGTAACTTTCTATTGTTTCTTGTTTTTGAGGTACGATTCTTACTTTGTTTGGTGGCATGACTTTTCAATTTTGTTCTGTTTTGTATTTAATCACATTTTTTATGTTTTTGTTTTGTTCCAATTTCATCATGGAGAAAGTTATCCATGTTTATCAACTTTCTGCTAAGCGTAGGAGGTCTTATGATTCTCCGTCTTCTGAACTTGAAAAGATGGAAAAGAATCTAAACAAGTCGATTCATGAGTCACCTACTAAGACAGAGGGGGTGGAGAATAAAAAATCGAAGGTTTCTGTTAAGGATTCATCTACTAAGGTTAGGGTTTATGTGTTATTATGGGTTTTATTAATTTTTTTTTTGTTTTGTTTAGATGATTTAAAGACATTTGTTGTGTTTTTTTTTTTGTTGTTTTTGATTGTCTGTGGTTGATCATTGTTTTGGTAATATAGATTTAGAGAGGTCTCCATGGTCTCCATTTGGTTATTTTTGATTGTTATGAAAAATGGCGCCAAAATCTTTTGAGTTCGACTTTGTTAGTCAAGTCTCCATGGGTCTTAAATGTTCTTCACCGTTTTTGAAATTGTCTTGAATGTCTCCATAGGTCTCCAATGTTGTTTCAAATGTATTGTTACCTATTTTATAGTTAAAATTCATGATGTTTTAATGATTTTTTTTGTTAGGGAGTGAAGTTTCTTGTGCCTCCTTGATATGGGTTCCCTGCGAAGGTGACCTTCGACCATTTGTCCACTGTTTCTAAGTTTTTGCAGCAGTCATTAAGTGATACACATTTAGATATGTTTAGGCGTACATGCTTTGGTTATCTACTTGATATGGAAAAGGTTGTTTGTCCAGGACAAGTGGTCCATTCATTTTTGTTGAGGGAGGTTGATAGTGGAGATGATGATATGTGTTTCAAAGTTGGGGGAAGATTTTGAGATTCATGATCAAAGAGTTTGGTATTGTGGGTGGTCTGAAGTGCATTGGTGATGTTGATACAAGCACTTTGATTCTGCGTGATGGTGAGCTGATGACCATGTATTTTAATGGCATGAAATCAGTTAGCAAGACTATGTTGTTTGAGGCTATTCGTGATAAGGTTTGGTTGAATGATGAGGATGCGGTTAAACTTGCTGTCCTCTTTATGATTCATCGTTTTGTAATTACAACTAAAGAGGATAGGTGTTTGACGAGGCATGATTTTCCAATGGTGGATTCTGGTTTATTTGAACAATATCCATGGGGTTTAGTTAGCTTTAAGTCAACATTGCAGTCTTTGAAGGGTTGATTGGTGCAACGCGATGCTCTACATGACAAATCAACAACGTTTCTTTACCGGATTGATGGTTGTCCGATGTCTTTTTAGTGTTGATTGTACGAGGTGTGCTTGAATATAGACAGTGTTCTTGCAGATAGAGTTGCTATAAGAGATCAAATAATACTCAATTGGAAGGCAACCTCTTAGCCTGTGTTTGTTTCACTAAAGCCAATTATATTTGATTTTCCAAAGGTAATTAAGTTATTTATTGTTTATTTTTTTTAGTTTTTTTTTGTTTTAAAAGAGCATTCCTTAATAAAAAATGTGTTTCTGTGTTTTTTTTCTTCTTTCGCAGTTGAAGGTTAAAAATTTGCTTCTCAACGACACAGAAGCTAATCAACTAAGCTTAAGGAAGCTTCAACAACATTTCAAGGGAATATCAAATGCCCCATCAACATCATTTTCTGCATGTAAAATTCCTGATGTTGGTGCTACAATAAAGGAATTTCAAGTTGCTGATTCTGGTCTATTGAAAAAAGTTGATGACCTAACAGGAAGAGTTTTAGAGTTGTCAACTGAATTTAAGGACTTTAAGTCTTTCATTGTTGGTAAGGTTGAGAGTTCATGGTTAACTTTTAATTCCAGATTGGATTGTTTTGATGCAGTAGTTGGTGACTTGAATGATAAGCTTCTTAAGCTCGAAACAGGAAAGGATAAGGAATGTGAAGACAACAAGGAAGAGGAAACAAAAGATTGTAATCAAGGTTAGGGTTATATGGAAGAGGAACAAGAAAATAAGGAGAACAAACAACAAGAAAATGAGGCAGACAATCAGAAGGAAAAGGAAGAGGATGAAGAGATTGAAAGAAGGAATGATGCCGAATAAGAAGAGGAGAATGAACCAATGAATCAATCTGAGAAGGGAGAAGAGATGGAACAAGATGAAGATGACAAAGAATATGAAAAATAATATAATGAAGAGGACATATGTGTTGACATTGGTGTTTATAGAGAATAGCATAATTCTATGTTTGTGGATGTTGCTAGAATTGGGGCTGAGGTAATACTCTCTCTTAGTTTTTTTTTGTGTTTTGCTATTCTCTGTGTAGACTTGAGGAGACCTCTGTCAAAATTTTTTTTTGAATAATGCATGGAGACTTGTGGAGACTCGTGGAGACTAGTTGAGACACGTTGATTTTTCCTCAACAATGCATGGAGACCCGTGGAGACTGGGAGAGACTTGTGTTGATTTTTTTTAACAATGCATGGAGACCTGTGAAGACCTTTGTTTTTATATTAGTTTCTAACCTTCTATTTAATTCTTTTTGTTTCTTTCAGGCTGTCTGTGCATCAACGAAAAATCCTTAATGCTTCAGTTTGCAAAAACATTTTGGTTTAGATTTTAATGTTGAGGATTTCTTCCACAATCCAAGTTAGCCGCTGCTTGTTGCACATTCGAACAACCCAGAGGATAAGGGGAAGGAGTTCGTGGAACAGTCTTAAAGGTGTCGAATAGGGAAAAAAGTCATCACATGTGTTGAAGTCTCCTTTTGTTCATAGTTTCGGTAGTGTGGGGAAATTTGTTTTTGCTGATAAAAATAAGGTGACTTTTAGAGGAGGGTACCTTTTGGATGAGAAATATGAACAATCCTTAACAGTATATTATACCATGTTGATGGAGACAAACAATTTCTTGGAAGCTGAGAAAGTCCATCCAGAGGCAAAAGATGACACAAAGCAGGCTGATGAGCCTGTAGAGAAGGCAGATGAGTCTTCAAAGAAGTTAGTTCTAGAGCAAAAAAATTTACACTGCTGCTGCAGATAATCTTGACCTCCCTTTTGATTTTTCTATTGATAAAATAAGCAGTAGGCAGTGGTTTTATGATCTGGCAACAGGTGGTCGGTATTTGGAGTCATCAATATGCATTGTTCATGTTGTGTACACTTTTAACATTTTTCTAGTATTCAGTAACTGATTATTGTTACTTGTTTGTCATGCATCACATCAATGTTGTCCTGTACTACATTCGAAAAAGCTAAAGTATGGAAAAAGTCATCATAATTTGATGACAATTGATGATCTTTTAACATTTATTTAAATCAGTTTTACAATATCTTTAGTAGTGTTAAAGCACCCGCTTCTGAATGCCTTCATTTAGAAAATGTTGTTGGTTACTACATACAAGGCAGGTGTTGGCATGCTGCATACCTTGGCGTTCAATTGATGAGGTTTTAATGCTGATAAACATAGGCGATGGCCATTGGGTTATGCTTTGGCTTTCATTCCCGAAAAGGAATATTTTTATCTACTACTCAATACGGAACAAGGATGGGCACAACCAAAAGGTTCTCAAACATCTGAAGCGCTACATTGTTCTTCTTGCTCATTTTCTGGAAATGGTATATGTGTGGCGTTTTAAAAAATACAAGGGCAAACTTGCCACAGTAAAGCCAACATCAGCTTTACAGATTGGATTTGTTTTGAATCTGCCCCGACAAACATATAGGTCATTCATATGTCAAAACTTAGTATTCCTTTGTTTTATGTGTCTATTTTCTTTGTGTTTTTAGTTATGAAATTTTAATTCTCATTGTTCTGTAATTTTTCAGTGATTGCGGTGCTTATGCCTTGGCTTTGCTGAATACTACTATTTTATTAATGGTGGAATTCCTGAGGACTTTAATCCTACCATGATAGGCTTCTGTGTCTCCTCTTTCACTATGACAAGATGAAGTAGGAGGAAGGATACATAAGTGAGGAGGAGGAAAGATGATCGTTTTGGTATTTGTTTTGTTATGCAGTAACTGTAATTTTAAACAATGTATAGTTTCTTTCTTTTTCTCATTAGTTAAGAATATTTTACATTTGATGAACAAATGTAATTGTAAATGTTTAGTAATTGATCTATCAAGTTATTACATATCTTTGTTTGGTATATTCCTACATGATCTTTTGTTGTGTCTTGCTTGTCCACACTTTCCGCAGTGCATCTCTGCTACCTTCTCAACTTTTGTTTTATACCTTCTCTTTTTTGGTTTTCCCACTTTAGGTTTACCAACTGGCCTTTTTACAACTTGCTTCAATACTTCTTCTGGTATTTCGATTTTGTCTTCTGTTGAAATTGGTTGCACTACTGTTTCATATGTTGATTTGAATGTTGCATTTTTTTGTAGTATTCTGAGCAATATTGATAGGGATCCCACATATTTTGGTATATCACAGCCACAACATGGATGCATGGAAGTTCATCTTGTTGGAATATTTTGCAAGTGCAAATTTTTTTGTCCATGTTCATAGTGTAATGTCCTGTTTTTATTTTGTACTTTGTATATGTAGTTGAAAGATGGATTAACCTGCAGGTTTCATTGGAACATTTATGTTAGCAAGTTCATAGAATAGGGAAGACCCTATAGTTCGCCAGTGGAGACCCCTAGAGACCTCCAATAGAGACCTCAGAGACCTCCAGTTTGCATCTACTGGAGTCCCTTGAAGACCTCTACTAGAGACATCCAGTGGAGACCCCAGGAGACCTCCAATATGAATCCACTGGAGACTGCAAGTGGACACCCCTAGAGACCGCAAATGGAGATCCCTAGAGACCTTTGGAGACACTCTGGAGACTGTCGCATATTGAGGTATTTTTCACATAATCAGTTTAAATGCTACAAACTTATCGTTAAGTTTCCTGCTTGGATGAATCTACCAAACAATATTTTGTGATATTTTGGTGTCAATTGTGTGACAATATGCATAGCTATTTTCTTGAACTTGTAGCTCCATTGCTGGTATACCGATCTGAATGCTTCAAATAGTGGAGTTATTGGTAGCTCACATTCTTTGTTGTTAGTTGCATTGAGTGATTCTGAAATGTTTGAAGTCATTGTCTGCCTCCTATTTTCTTTTGAGTATATTGCTTCCCATTTTGGTGGAGTTATTTCATTGAGGTACATGCGAATGCTCACATGTATTTGATCAATTTGTTGCATGTTGTAATTGAATTCATTCATTGTATATGCTTTTGCTGCTCCAAAAAAGCATTTCTTCAGCTATTCATTATTCCTTCTGTGATTCTTTTTGATGTTATTCAGCGAGTGGTAGATGCAGTAGTAGTGTCCAGCCTCTGGGTATACTTTTTTTTGCTGCATTTGCTATGCTGTCATATTGGTCTGACATTAAGCACATCCCAGGTCTGTAACCATATGCTTCCCTGAATCTTCCAAAAAACCACATGTAAGAGTCGTTGTTTTTTTAATCGATAACAACAAATTCTAGTGGAATAATTTTTCCATCTGCATTGTATGTGCATGAAGAGAGTAATGTTCCACCATATGATCCCTTTAGAAAAGCTTCTTTAACCATGACCTGCGGTCTACAATATTTCCATCATTCAGTTGATGCTGAAAGTGGGAAAAATGCATATAAGAATGACCTAAAAAATTAGATTTTTTTGGTTAAATCATGCAGAGACTAGTGGAGACCTGCAAAATCATAGTTCTTTATGTCTTATTACTTATCTTCTGTTGTTGCCAGATCTGTGAACATTCCTGGATTTGTCTTTTTCAGCATGTTGAGGTATGCAGGCAGATCTTTGTAAGAATCTGATCGTTTTCCTAGAACTTTCTCAACTGCTTTTTCCTTGGTCCTCCATGCTTTACTATAATTGATTGTAATACCATATTTGTTGTGTATTTCTTCTTGGATGTTTAACGGTCCATAATATGACTTTGTGTTTTCCAATTTCGCTTTGACTACACTTGAAAGAAAGGTTGATGTGGCTTGTCGTTGCTCTCTTAACCTTACTTCAAGTGGACATGTATGTTGATCATGAAATTTTCTCACTTTGAATGCCTTTGTGTTAGAGACTGATGATGCTTTGAATGTCTAGGCGCATCGTTCGTCAATGCATCTCACAAAATAGTTTTCGCTGCAAGATTTGAAGACTTTGTAGTTGAAGTGTTTCACCAAAGCATAGTGGCCAATAACATTTTTAACACACTGTTTGTTGTTGAAGATGTATCCCTCTCTTATTCTGTGTGCACTTTCATATTCATCATCATCATCAACACTGTTAGTCTCAATGTCTTCCTCACTTTCTAAGTGTATGTTTTCAATAACGTCCTTTGCAATGTTGGTTGTGATTTGTAGCATTTCTAGAAGGTAAGACAAGTTTCTTTCCATAGATGTGTTTGTTTCCATTAAGTACTCTAAAGGTATCAAATCCCAACCTGTGTCATCTTGGTTGTTTCCATTAAGTTCATGTTCCTTGCGCCGTAATCGCTGCCTGGATTTCTGTCAATCATCGTATCACAAACAATCTAAACTTTTGTCGGTCATCATATATGAAAGTGTTGCAACTAATGGTAAGAGGAGCATTGGATTGGCAGTGTCTCCTAATGAATTAAAAGACTGGAGAAGATTTCAATGGAGTAGGGCAGTGACAGATCAAGAATTATTTTCACTCAGAGCACTGCTGAACGACATCACGAAAGTTGGACAGTGACTTTAGTGGTAGAAGGATGAACAATGATCAAATTAAGTACTTAATAGATTTGAAAAAATAAAACGAAAAAAATATTTTTTATATACGATTTCATATATGGTTATATATTCATTATGTACTCATCTATACACTTTTGTGTATAGATTCCAAAATTTCCTTTTAGAGACTTTAATATTTGGTCATGTACTTGTCTATATAATTGTCATTTTAAAATATCATAAATTGTACACGTTATACCGTTTCAAAAAAGACATTTATATTAGGGGAAATTATATTATATTCCTTGAGGTAATTCATAATCTCCCATTGCATCACTGGGTTTTCAAAAGATCATATTCTTTTTTTGGTTGTTAATGCCGTCAGTCCAGACTAACGGGAAATGTTAGTGACTGACCCTCCGCAAGCACATGGTCGTCGTTATAGTTTTCCCTTGGGAGTATCCCTAGGGTATCGAATCCACAGGAACGGTTTGCTAGTGTGATCGATTCATGACAATAAAAATAAACGGTTCAAGAATTGGATTTTTGTGCTTTTCGAATAAGAACAACAATGTAGTAATATAAATGTTCAAATTAAATGTAGAGCAAAGCAAACAATAAATAAGAACGTGTTAGGGATTTCTAGACTCGACTAAGACTTCCATTTACTATGTTCATGAGCGGGTTTTATTATGGATTGAGTGTTCTTTCGCTAATATCACTTTAAGCCTCTTTCAAGTTCATTAAAGCTATGTTTACATTTGCTAGGAGAGTCTTTTCAGCCTCACCTAACCAAACTAGATTCATTAGGTTCATTCGGGAATTTTATCGAACACCTTACCTACATAGAATATGTATATCCTAAGTATGGTAATTTCAATAATTGTAAACCTCATTTAGGTTTCTTCTTTCAATTCTTCACCTAAACTTGTCACTAACATCATTATGTTGATCAAGCATAACAATATTCATACAACACAAGTCATTAAACCAACCCATTATCAACACATATATGAAATGAAATACATCAAACCCTTCATAAACATAGCAAATATCCATCAAGAGTCTACATCTCTCAACCCTAACAAAGGGTTTAGCCTACCATGATAATGTACATAAAAATAAGGTCAATATTCACTACATTAATCATGGTGGATTACAAGGAAAATAAAGAGAAAAGAAAGAGAATAAGTGTAGAGAAAGCTTCTCTATGATGTGCTAGAGATGAATCCTCAAGCTTTGAAGTGCTCTCCTTCTTTCCTCCAACCCTTGGTTTGTACGTTCTTGAAGAAAAATGGAGGGAAGAATGTGTTCTTCCAACCCAAAAATAATATCTAGTGTAAAATGAAATGTCCAAATCTCCAAAGAATTGATTAAGAGGGGATATTTATACCCCTTGATATGTGTCCAAACCCTAGCTAATGTGCTGCCCAAAATGTCCCAAGTGGATGCTTTTTGTCCACCAAAAATCCAACTTTTCGCCCCAACTTTTAACTTTATGCAGTCTGCCACGGGCAGCGCCATGACCGTGGTGCAGGCCATGGCGCCACCACGGCTATGTGCCACCCCGGTTTGCATGCCCGTGTCTATCCAAAAGGGCGCGTTCTGTACCCTGCCACGGCTAGGGCGACAACCATGGTTGTGACCATGGCCAGGTCGTGGCCTATTCCCTTTGGCCGTGGTTCACTCAATTTTGATCCGTTTCTCGCGTTGTTTTTCGTGCCTTTTCACGCCTTCATTCCCAATTCATCCAAATCATTCCCAACCTAAACCAAACACAAAAAGTGTGTAAATATGACATTAAACACTTGATTAAAGGTTGAAAATGTATAAATTTATGCTTCAATAAAAGTGTAATTTAAGGATATATCAAATTCTCCCACACTTACTCGTTTGCTTGTCCCTAAGCAAACCAATCTCTATCCTGGGGCAAGAATATAAATTTGAATCGAATTGGTCACAACATTCTTATACCAGTCAAGTATCCAAATAAAATGATCAAGAGAATAAAAGCATGATATTCATCAATACAATGAACAAAACGTTGACATTAAAAAGTGGCAATATTGAAGTTCCATTATCAAGTCCCCTAATCTATTGGCATCTCCAAGGTTTAACTCCCACATTTTCTAAGATTAAAGTACGTTTCTAATTGATTTAAAGCAAGCTTGGCATCATTCTTTCATTTCAAAACACTGGTGCTTTTTCTTTAATTTCATTCATTTTCTTTTGTTGATTTCACTTTGTTTTGGGTGCTACAAACACATATTTTTCCGATTTCGCACTTATTATGGTTTCTACCATAAAGGAAATTTTACTTTTTACGCGAAAGCCACTCATTTGTGATGAGTGCTCCTGGTTACTTAGATAACCCCTTATGGTGGTGCTTTGCATACTCATATTAAAAGATAGCGGAGTAGATTGGGAACCCCATGTACTTGTCCTGGTTTAGGTTCACCCTTAAAAGTGAAACATCATCTTTTAAGCACAACATTTAAGCACTTTCACAACATTTATCAAGCCAAGCCAACTCTAAATTTTTTAAATTTCATCATTTAATCACATGCATCTTAGCACGATATTTGCAAACCTTTTCAAATTTAGGTGCTAACTTTTCTGAAACTTGACGTTTCACAAAAGCTCCGCATCCCCAAATCTTTAGAAAAGACATTATGGGCTTTTTCTATTTTTATATCTCATATGGTGTATTTTCAACCGCTTTAGGTGGAATTCGGTTAAGTATGAAAGCAGCGGTTTCTAAGGCATAACCCCAAAACGAGATTGGAAGATCCATTTGACTCATCATTGATTGAACCATATCCAATAGAGTTTGATTTCTCCTTTTGGACACGCCATTCCATTGAGGCTTTCTAGGAGGAGTAAGTTGTGAGACAATCCCACACTCCTTAAGATGATTGTCAAACTCTTGGCTTAAATATTCTCCACCTCGATTAGATTGAAGTGTTTTTATATTCTTGCCAAGTTGGTTTTGTACTTCATTTTTGAATTCCTTGAACTTTCCAAAGGATTCCTATTTGTGTCTCATAAGATAGACAAATTCATACCTATTGAAATCATTAATGAAGGTGATAAAGTACAAATAACCTCCTTTAGCACTTGTACTAAAAGGTCCACATACATCAGTATGTATTAGGCCTAATAGATCATTGAACCTTTCACCTTTGTTTGTAAAAGGACTCTTGGTCATTTTGCCTAACAACCAAGATTATCATGTGTCAAATGATTCAAAATCAAATGAGTCAAGTAATCCATCTTTATGGAGTTTTGAGATGTGTTTCTCACTTGCATGACCCAAACAACAGTGCCATAAGTAGGTTTGATTTAAATAATTTGATTTTAACCTTTTATTAATGTTATAGATGAGCTTGCTTTGTTCCAAGTTTAAAACATAGAGACCAAAAGATAATGTCGGAACACCATAACAATTGTGTCCATTGTAGATGGAAAGATTATTATTCTCAATAATAAAATGAAAACCATCATTGTCTAGTATGAACATAATAACAATTCGATAATTGTAAAACAAGTCCACTAGG